>PITA01017676.1:0-42617 GCA_004023965.1 Spilogale gracilis | reverse complement strand
AGGGGGGGGGGGGGGGAGTAACTTGTCTGCTTGGAGCCACGGTTGGCCCGCCTGACCTCTAAGCCCATCTGTAGCATCAATTCCTTCAGACCGTGCAGCTTCCCGCCTCAACCACTGGATCACCAGAGGCTTGTGTGGCATTCGTGCCAATCCTCTGGCATTCCACACTCTGTGTCCTAGCTGTGTGACCTGGGCCTAGTTACTTCTGTCTCTGATCCTCAGGTCTCTCACCTAACAGTCCAGATAATCGTATCTGCATAACCACGTATGTAGACCTGGAAGGAGGTTCAGGATGTGTTAAGTGAAAAAAAAAAAAAAGTAAAAGTTGCTTTATAATCCCATTTTTGTTTTAGAGAAAAAGGTGATTGAGCACAAAAAACCAGGATGGGGGCACCTGGCTGGCTCAGTTGGCAGAGCGGGGGACTCCTGCTCTAGGGGTCATGAGTCTGAGCCCCACACTGGGAGTTTACTTCAAACAAACAAACAAACAAACAAAAATTCCCGTATGTACAATATAATCTAAATTTTAAAAGAGGATATTTATAAATATCCAGGATAGACAGCAAAACTATCAGAGGCTTTCTATGGGTGATGACTGTTTCTTCTGTTTTGCTTACATGAATGTAAAAAAGGCATCTTTCAGGAATATAAACTAAAAGTAAATAGAGGAAAATATGGAAAATAAGAAGTACCTACTTTGAAGGATGATGGGAAGGATTAAGCCAGAAAACATAGCTCTCATTCAGTGGGGCCCGTTATGCCTTTGATTCGGGGTGACTTCTCTGCTCTCTCCTGCTGTCTGGGGGCTGCCAGGTTCTCACTCAGCAACTCCCAGACAGCAGCAAGAGGCCCACATTCGCGAGGCACAGAAGTTAAAACATCAGCCCTTGAAAGGCTCGGCCAGCACTTCTAAGGTCGCTCCCTAGAATGCGCATTCATGAGATATTAACGGGGTTGTGGCAAAAGCGGCTGTGGGGAGATGAGTCTAGGAAGTGCTTGCTTCAACAAGTTTAACAGGCTTTCCATACAGGACTTCTCAGGGCCTTGTCGACTCCAAGAAGGGGATTTTATAGGCAGTTTTCCCTACGTTATTTGACCACAGAATGCTTTTTCTCGAGAAGCACTTTAGTGACTAGTGTTCTCCTAAGAACAGTGATCTAATCCAACCCTTTCATTTTTCTTCTTTTCCTTTAATTTTATAGTTGGGGGGAATGAAGCTTCAGTGAGAAGGGCCTCTGGGCAGAGCAGCAGGCCAAGCAATCATCTAAATCAGCAGCTTGACCAGCTGCCCTTCTTCCTCCTTCATAACCGTTGTAGGGATGTGCCCTGTGGCTTTTCTACCCAGAAGTTTCTCCTACACCTTCCCTCACTACCTAGATGTGAGCAAAAGTCAGAGGAGCTGGGACAAGTCGACACCCTCAAGACATATTAGCCTCAGGGCAGGGAGACCTGGAAACAGAGTTTCTGAGCCCCGTCCATTGAGCTGATAACTACAGCTAGAGAGATGGAGGCCGAGGACCCAGGCGGGGGCGGGGGGGGGGGGGGTTGCTGGGAAGGCCCTGGAGCCACATCTCCAAAGATGTAAGAATCCATGGGGTGACAACTGTGTCATGAGACCAGTTCGGGGTCCACAGAAGCAAACGAGCCTCGTGCTTTCTGCGCCTGCCGCAGGTACATCCCGGCCCTCGCAGGAGGTCACGGTAAGGGTCAAGGCCTGGGTCTAGCTTCTGCTTCCCTTTCACCCCAGAAACTCTTCCCTGGGATCACTCCACCTACCCAGCGCTTTATGGGGAGGGAGGAGGCTAAAACGGGAAGGACCTCCATCACCCTGCATGAGACGCTACACCCCACGGGGTGGCATTGAGAGACAGGAGAGGTGCGGAGAGAAAAGGCTCCCAGCAGCCTCCAGGCTCTGCTCTTAAGGAACAACAAACTTCCTGTCACTGACTCACCATGTGGCCTTGGACAGAACACAGCTCCTCTCTGGCTCTCAGTCTCTTCTTCAGGAAGGTAAGGGCTTGGACTAGATAAGCTCTGAAGGACTCTATCACTACCTCTACCTAAGCTCACAGCTTAGTGGGTGGTATTCTTTGCACGGAACAAAACTGCTTGCCCGACCTCTCCTGGGGGCCTAAGTGGGCGGCAAGCCAGGCCGTGTAGGCTCCCAAGTCGGTCTGGGCAGCTGGAGCCACTGTGGCGCTAAGAATCCTGGTTCCGGAGCACATGCCAGGGCCCTCCCTGGCCGGCCACGGGGACCCACTCCGCACAGGACACTCACCGAGGCTCCTCAGACACTGGGACCTGGTCCTTCTCCCAGGTAATGACAGGTGCCGGCAACCCTTCAATGTGGCACTCGAAGCGAGCGGTCCCATTCTCTTCCACCAGCTGAGACTCCGGGTGCAGAGAGAAGCCTGCGAGCGCTGGGGGCGAGGGTGGCGAAGCAGGGGCAGGGACAGGGGAGGAGCACGGGAAAGAGAGGGGGTGCACAGGTGCATGCATGCACATGCAGAAACGCGGGGGTGGAGGGACAGAAACACAGCAGGGCAAGTTCCAGCCAAGAGAGACAGTTGAAAAGGCAGTGGGGGGATAAGAAGCAGTGATTACTGGTCAGACACTGGGTCAGCATGAATCGCAGCGCCCCACACCTAATGTCACCATGAGGTCAGACCGCAGTAAGATGGACATTTCTCCTGGCCTCAAATGATTTCATGGTCATCTATGCCTCTTGAGAAGCCCTGAGGGGGTGCCCCACACTCTAACAAGCCTTTCTGGCAGCCTTCCCGGAGGAGAGCACCACCTAGATTCTCAAACTCAAAGGGAAACACAAGGAGGAGGAAGAAGACGAGAGGTAGGAAGAAGGTAGCCTACGGAGCAGGATGAGAGGCAGGCTAGGGGAGTGGGCTCGAGACAGGCCTGGGTGCAAGGACTTAGTGGGGATCCCACTCCCCACACCCCAGGCCTCCTGGGTCTCAGCTCAGCCCCCGATGCAGGCACTTACTGGCAAGCTTGACCACTGCAGCCTGGCTGGCCACCACTCCGAGGGGGCTGTGGGCCAGGCAGGAGTAGCTGCCCTCAATGACCTCTGGGACCCGGGGAGCTGCCTCGTCACTGCCATCGGGTGCTGGTGGCGGGGACAGGCGCAGGGAGCCATTGGGTAGAAGGTGCAGGCGGTCGTGCTCAGGCAGGGCGCCTCCGTCCTTGCTCCAGGTGGCGCTGCTGGGGTGTCCGGCGGCCCCCAGACTGCAGTCCAGCACTGCGGCTTGCCCCGGGCTCAGGATCACTTCCAGTGGCCCCGCACCACAACTCAGCTGCACGCTCGTCACCTGGGGCCACGGCAGCTCGCCTGCACAGAGAGGGCAGGTCCCAGGGCCATGAGTGCGTGTCCTCCCACCTCCTCCGCCCCCGGATCCTGAGTCACCCGCCCACGGAATAACAGGTCTCGTGGGGAGACCTGAGTCTGGATCCTGGCTCTGCCTCTACCGCCTGCGACCTCACCCGATCTGCCGCTCTTCTCCATGCTGTGGCGGCTGCGTTTCCTCCTCCACTGAAAAACACGGCGCCCAGAAACTTTCCTCATAATAGGCAAAAAGGAGAGACAACCCAAGTGCCTATCACCTGATGGTTAAATATTTCACTCAGCCATCAAAAGAAATGAAGTACTGATACTTGTTGCATGGAGGAACTTTAAAAACTTGATGCTAAGTGAAAGAAGCCCATCTGAAGTGTGTACTTTACGAACTGAATCTCAGTTAGGACCCAGGAATCCCTTCCTCCCCGGCTGTTGTGAGATGCGGGTGCAAAAGGAGCACAGCACGATGCCGGCCGGGCACAGAACTGGCCTTCAGTAAGGTCCTCTGTCCCTGGAACCTCACACGTCGTCTTGACCACGATCACCCAAGCCACCTGTGCCCTGGTGCCAGCCCGGGCCGAGCCCTCCTTCCTACTGCTCATTTCCGCCAGGCCCTGCCACAAGCTGGAGCCTGTCCTCGGGGGGCCCAGCGGGGCCTGCAGCTCCAACACCACCGGTGCCGCCAAGGGAAGAGTAGGGGGACAATGGAGGACGGGAATGTCATCCCAGGGTCAAGGCAAAAACACACAAAGGCCAATGCTTCTCATTTTAACCCACGTTTCAACAAGGCCCGGTCGCCATCCTCCCCACAGAAATGGTTGTTTCTCCCAGTTGTGTGGACCAGGTGGGCCTGCCGCCTCCCTGCCCCGAACAGCTCCAAGGCCTGAGGTCCCTTCTCATCCTCTGGTCGCACACTTTGCTTAAAGGCAGAATGGCACATCTGAGAGCGAACCCAAGGCGGAGGTGAGTACAATGGTGCGGGCTTACTACGAGGCAGGTGTGGGCAGACAGCCGTGGGAGGGCATGCAGAGAGCCGGCGGGTTTGGGAGTCAGGCCGCCCCTCAGTTCCGGACCTCGTCACCGTCTGGCCGTGTGGCCTTGGGTTAGACTTACTTAGATGTACCAGGTGATGTGTGAGATTCTACGCTGTTAGGACGGCTCAGTGATAGTCATACCTGGACATACCCATTCCTGAACAAAGCTAGACCGTCTAGACACACGTACAAACTGTCCACACAACCCTCCACACGCGAACACGCACACTCCAGTTTCTGCCATAGTTGGCAAAACCCGTACATAGCCATGCCCACACCTAGAACCCCTGCGTGTCCCAGGCTCTCTTCCAGCACCCCTAAAGAAAAACAAGACTGAGCAGCAAAGAGAAGTCCCAACGGGCTGAGATAAGGAGGCCAGGGCAGAAGCCAGGCTCTGAGACTGCGTGCTACCCTCGGGAGACCAAGGGGGCCAGACCTGGGCCTCGGCCTCTCCCAATGCGGCAGGAAGGCTCTGCTCGCCCCTCCCACGGCTCACCTGGGCTCAGCACTACTAACGGGGCGCAGGGAGAAGGCGGCCCCATCCTCACCCAGTCTCCATTCTGAGGGGGGGGGACCAAGCCCAGGCAGGTCCCTTGGGGCTGTTTGCTGAGATAGAAGGAGCATTTGCCCTCGGGACAGAAGATCTAGTTTCCAGTCTTGCAGCTCCACCTGCCAGCTGTGTGACGAGCCACTTAACCTCTCCTGGCCTTAGTTTCCACATCTGTGAGATGAAGGCGAGAGGAGTAAACAAGATGGGGGACGTCAGCGCCATCAGCCCAGGGATGGGAGCTCGTTCTTTAAAGGCGCTTCATAAACTGTAAAATGTTCGGGGTTTGTTGTTATTATTGTTGTTTTAATGAAATATTTTTTTTCTTTTACTGTGGTGCTAATTACTGTTCCTACCAACCAGTCTCTTCTTCCTCTGAAGCCCTGGATTCTGTGTCGCGCGTAGGGGAGGGGAAGGCGAGCCTGGGCTCTCAGCCCAGCGGGTTCAGTTGCCTGCTTCCAGCACCGCCGAGCAGTCAGTTTGCACTTGAGGGGAGAAAAGCCCCATATGACACGAATCCCTGAGCCCTCTGGCGGCCTCCCCGCCCCCCAAAGCACGTCCGGGGCCTGGAAAATCCCCCGCCGCGCTGAACAAACAATGTGAACAGTTGGGGCCCGAGCAGCTGCTGGGTATGTCAGCAGCCTGGGCTCGGCGGGCAGGACGGCAGCCAGAGAGGCTGGGGGGGGGGGGGGGCGGCTCGGGAGCGCAGAGGAGGCTCCGATTCCCTTCCTGAATATTCATGGATCAGCAGATGTCTGGCTTCCCGACCTCTGAGGAGCCCAGCACCCAACAAGGTAGCACAGGGAAAGCAACAAGGATGTAGATGTGGAGAGAACCAGGGGTCCTCCTTGGAGGGGACCCTGCTGGTGGAAATGTCTTGGAAGTTTGAGATTCCTCACTGTATGTAAGTGGGGAAACTGAGGCCCAGACAGGGGTGGGGGTGTCTCTCTTCTCTGAGAGACAGCCTGGGGGAACTCTCTGACGTTCTGGCGATGAATCCAGGGCTCAGGAGACAGTTGCTCCAGAGTAAGAAAGAGGGTTCTCTCGGGCCTCAGTGCCCAACCCAACTTCTGTGCCCAAGACATGCCCCGCTCTCCACTCCCCCACCTGGGGCTCAGCTCCAGCGCCAGTCCTCTGTGAGGCCGCCCCTGCCTCCCCACACACCCCCCTCCCCCAGGAAGCCTTATGTGTTTCTCATCGCATAGCCACTTATAGGTCCCTTTGCCGTCCTTCCTCTTGCCTAGACAACAGGGTATGGGCGGCGGGGAGACAAGCCTTGGTCTGGAGTCAGGGTCCTCCTGGGTGTTCACTGTATGGCCTCGGGCCTACCACTTTTCCTCCTTTCAGCCTCAGTTTCCCCAAGCTGAAAAGGAGAAGTCTCCACTTTTCTCATTTTCCCCAAAATTCTCCCGGTAGCAGAGGGCAGGATACACAGGAGGCTTGCTGACTGCCCCAGAGAAATTTGGATTTTTAAGCCTTTGGCACATTTTGCATTCTGCTCCATTACACAGCAGTGTTTCTTTTAACGTAAATGTGGTTCCTAGGCCACCGCTGACCCCCAAAGCCCTTCCCACAAGCAGTTCTCAGCTGTCCCGCTCAGGACTGGGGACACGGCGGACACTGGCTGCCCACCAGCTTTCCGCCTCCATGGAGGCTCCTCTACCCCACTTCCCTCTCCTCAGGCTCCTTGGTGAGACCCTGTCAGAGACATAAAGCTTCTATACTTGGAAGCCCTGGGATCATCTCTCGATATTTTCCTCACAGATTATTTTACCCACTTACAGGATGAATTAGATTTTATGAGGCCAATTAGAACTCAGACAGAAAGGAGATTTGCGGCTGAGCCCCAGGGCCTGCTCAATGCTGTTTCGTGGGGTTAGTGGGCCTGGTTTGCGCCGGGTTCCATTTCCCAGTGAACTCTCAGGAAAGGGGCCAGGGCGTGGGGGAGGGGAACCAAGCCTAGATGTCTCCTTCAATAAGCCAACAACTTGCCACAAACATCAATTCCTTGTCACTTCTGAATTTCAGGGCCCAACAGATTTACAACTTGTTTTCAGGGTAGAGGCAGTTCTCCAAGACCCCATCACCACTCTCTTTTCCCAGGAGACCCAAGTCAGTGTCTTCTAGAAGCTTCTATCCCCACCCCCACCTCCCCACCTAGGCTGCCTCCCTGACCACACGCTGATCCCTTCCCACCAAGAGCTGGATGGAGAGCTTGGGACAGTTGCCTGGGACACAGGGAAGGCCGCATAGTTCCCTTCACCTCTGCTCCTGAGAGGCCCAGCCTCAGTGGACTTGACAGCAAAGCCACACTTAGCTCCTGCCTACCTCCTGATCCCTGGCCGCCTCTGCCCCCATTAGACCCACTGCTGTCCCATATGTTGTTCCTGCTGCTCCCTCTCCCCACGGTAGCTATGCCAACCCAGGGTCTGACTGAGTTGCTTCTCCTTTTTCTGCCCCATAGGGCCCCGGGGAACCTTGGCCACTGCAGTTATCACTCAAAGTCTTTCCCTTTCTTTTCTCCCCTATTAGTCAACAAGCTCAGTATCAAGTCCTAGTCAGCTTTCTAAACCTCTGGTCCCTGAAACAGCACCCAGTATACAGTAGGTGCTCAATAAATATTCCTTGACCACAGAAATGGAATGTGGAGACACAGCCCCTTATGCTTTTCCAAGCCTCAATTTCCTTATCTGTGAAAATTATAAGAACTCCCTTAAGGGCTGGACATGATAGGAATAATACGTGTGGAAACTGCCTATCTGGCAACTAGTAGACACTTAACGAAATGCTTAAGAAGCACAGACAGAACAGCAAACTCACACTGAAAAAACTCTGTACTTACACATTACCAGGACTGGGGAGCTCACTACCTCACCTCTTCTCCTGCCGTATGGCTCATATGATTCCAAGTATCTTTCTCTTGTGCCCACCTTTCTCTCCCTGTATGTTCTGATCACTTGCTGGAAGTCTGTCCTCCAAAGTATGTGACAAGGTGATGAGCCTCTTCTCAAACCATCCAGAAGTCTTGGCTCTGCGGCAGCTCACATGCTCAGGTCTGCATCTGAGACAGCTTACTGAGCCTCTGCTTCCCTGACCTCAATGACCCCAAAGCCCCTCAGATCCAGAGGATGTGCAGCCTCAGCAGTGAGGGAACTAAGAGCCCACCTAGCCCCTAGACAAGGATTCTGTTTCTCTGCTTGTCAGGGCCAGAACGTCATCTCTTTAATCTTCCTCCCAACCCCAGCCCCTATGGCCCTCCTCTGACCAGGCTAGGGCTGGCGTCCTCCTCCATCAAAGCTGTTCTTACTGCTCCCCCCCTCTCCCCACCCTCCAGGGAGCTGGGAGCCCCCAAGCCCACCTGGCAAAGACATCTGTTCTGCATCTGGAATTCTGTGAGTCTGCTTGCTATACCTCAGAAACCGTGCAGGCCGAACAGGAGGTAGCGGGTGGGGAGGACTAGAGAAGGGTGCATTCCAGAGCCCAGACTCAGCCGCTCCAACTGAGGGAGGCCGAGCCCAAAGCTCGAGACTTCTCATGTAAGGGGGAGGGGTGCAGAGACTGAACTCCTGGGTGTACCAAACCCAGGGAAAGTGTGGCTCCAAGAGCCAAGAGACTGGTTCCAGCCCCGGCTCAGTCCCTATCCATGCAACTTTGGGAAGTCACTCAGCTTTCTCATCTGGAAAATGGGTTCACACTAAAACTATTTCTAGGGAGATGGGTGGGGGATGGGCAAAGCGAGTGATGGGCATTGAGGAGGCACTTGCAGCGAGCCACTTGCAGCGAGCGCTGGGTGTTATATGTAAGTGATGAATCATTAAATTCTACATCTGTAACCAATTTTAGCACATATGTTAACTAACTAGAATTTAAATAAAAATGTAAAATTTAAAAAAAGTTATTTCTAAGTTCTCTTCAGTGCTAACATTGGATGACACTCTAATTATGAGGTAGCTTAACTTGAAAGAGGTACCTTGGGCGCCTGGGTGGCTCAGAGGGTTAAACCTTCGGCTCAGGTCATGATCTCCAGGTCCTGGGATTGAGGCCCAGATCAGGCTCTCTGCTCAGCAGGGAGCCTGCTTCCTCCTCTCTCTGCCTGCCTCTCTGCCTGCTTGTGATCTCTCTGTCAAATAAATAAATAAAATCTTAAAAAAAAAAAACGAAAACGAAAGAGGTACCTTTAGGAGAAAAGAAAGAACTGCTCATTTACACACAACACAACACATGATGAATTGGGCCACGCAAGCACCTAAAAGTTAGATAACTTCCAGACAAAATTCACTATTAAGAGAAACTTGTTTGACCTGGTTCCTAACCTGGAGATGGGGTCAGAGAGGGCCACCCCAACTGAACAGAGGAGAGCCTCTGAGTCTCTGGGCTGAGAAAGAGACGGGAGTGGGGGCCTTCCCTGGTGAAGAGAAACCAGCTCTCATATATTCTGGGAGCCTTCCTATAACTGACCTCTGGCAACCCCTCATTCTGATTCGGTGAAGGGGAGAGCCCCACATCTTGCACTGATAAAACCAGCACTCAGCATTCTACCACTACCACTCAGCATTCTACCACTACCCCCCAGAGAGGAGTCCCATTCCTATATAAATCTTCCCAGTTCCTAATCCCTGGCTGGAGCAGTGTTGGGGGAACACCAGTCCTGCATTCTGCCATGTTTAGGTTGCTAAAGTGTCTACTATTCTGTACCTGTCCCTTCCTGCCCACCTGCAAACTCAGTCTATCCTCAGATCCTACTGATTCTGCTTCCTAAATATCTCTAGAAGCCAGCTACACCTGGCCACACCAACTGCCATGATGCTTGCTGCTCCCATCCTTTCTTCTGGAATACTACGGCAGCCTCCCAGGAAGCTGGAGCTTCCCGCCTCCAGCCCTGCCCAACCTATTCTCCACACTGGCTGCAATGAGCTGATGCGAAGCTCCTCTTCAAACTTGCCAGGGGCCCACAATGGCGGTGGCCGGAAGCTTTGAGGCTGAAACATCGGTGGGGCTTATCAGGCCCTTCAGGAGCCCCCTTCAGCCTTCTCTCTTGACACTCCCGCGGTCCCTGTCCCGTCCCGCTCCAGCCTCCCCCACTCTCACCCCCGTGCTCTAAACTCCAGCCAGAGTTAGCTGCATTCACTGGTCTAAACGAGGTCACCTCGGAGCGCCTACAAGAGGTTCACTCTGGAGAAAGCTGCCCGACATCGCTCTCCTTCTACAGGGCTAGCTGACCCTCTGCATTAAACTCAATTATTCCTCACTTCCTAAAGATGCCTTTCTTGACCTTTCCAGACCATCCATCAATCTCCCTCACACCAGACTGCAAGCTCAGCTGCAGGGACAAGTCTGCCTCCTTACTATGCTCCAGGCACCAGGCACATGCTAAGTCAAAAAGGGGTACTCAGTAAATATTTGTTGAATGAAGGAATGGATGAATGACCTTGGTCCAGATCAGGATGGCTAGGATGGCTAGTCAGAACGCTTGAGGACTGTCCCCAGGCCTGTTAAGCTTTGCACACTCCACGGGTTTGGGGGACTGAGGACTAGCAGCCTCCTTGCTTTAGCCATGCACACTGCTGCCAAGGGAGCCCCAGCTCGGGGCCCTGCCCCCCCCTCCCCCGTGCTCTCAAGAGCGGGAGGGAGGCCAGGTCTCCGCGGCAAACTGAGCCCCTTGCAGGAGGCCCCACCGGTATACTATAATGATAGCAGTTCCCAGCCCTCATTCCGCTAGGCTGGGAGACCCTAAGCCCGTTCCCCTCCTGGAGCTCCAGGAAGAGCGGCAGAGGGTAGGCACAACTATTCCTTAACCTCCCGGGCTCCTGGAGGGCTGAGGCCTCTCCCACACTTCCCCGCCCCCTTCACCTGACAATCCCGAGTCCCGAGTCCGGGTTGGAGAGGGGCGTGTCTTTGTCGGGAGAGAAGGGGTCCAAGCATTTCCCGGCCCTTTCCCACCCGCTGTTTGGGTTTCCTGGAGATGGGCCTGGGCCCGGCCGGACGGAGGCTCCTTCCCCTCTCCGCCGTCCCTGCCTCCCTCCCACGTGGCCTGGCTGAGTCTCTGGAAAGCCGCAGCAGCTGGAGAGAAATCCCCTACCCACCCTCCCCCTCCAAGTCCCTCCCAGACTCGCCCCGGACACATCCTCAGCTCCCCTCTCGGCTGGGAAGGCAAGAACTAGGCGAACAAAGCGGGCAGCCCATCCCCCTCCCCGGCCCTGCCGCCTACCTTCCCCAAGGGCCGTCCCCTAAACGCAACAGCACCGAGAGCGAGCGGGCTAGAGTGAAATAAGGAGCCCCAGGCACACAGCACTGGGATTCCGTCACCCCAGCCCCAGCTCTTTCTCCGGAGTGGGTAACTCCCTTACCCCGACCCCGACCCGACACTGAGGTGGGGGCTAGAAGGAGGCCTCGCTGACCGGGTCAGCGCTTCCCTGACCTGCCCCTGGGTGGGTGGGGCAGGAGTGACACGCGTCCCAACCCAAGAGCAAGTGTTGGACAAGTCCACGAAAGCAACTGGTTTCCTGCCCCCTCCCCCAGCCCGCTCAGCCTCGGGTTGGGGGAGCAACACTAACCACCCCACCCCCTGCCCCAACCAGCCCCAAGGACCACACCCACCGGGCAAAGTTGAGTGTTTTATCACCTCTACCCCCAGTCAATCCTGAATCGCCTACCCTGTCCCCCCAACCACGGGCAAGGGCACTCCCCAAAAGCCAAGGCCAAATATTAGCTTAGCCCCATAGACACAATTACACACGATCTCGACACAAATGGAGGTGCTGACACACACACACCCATGCACCCCTCCTCTTTCACGCACTCTCAACCGGGGAGGGACACGCGCGGGCAAGACAGAGCCCGCCCGGTGCAAGCCACCAACCCCGCAGCCACGGCCCCGCGATGGCACGCCGCGACCGTGACACGCACTGCGGACACGTACGCCCGCAGAAGCCCCCGTCCCCACCCTCCGAGAGCGCGCGCGCACACACACACACTCACACACACTCACACTCCAGACTCCGCAAACCAAGGACGCACACCCCCTGCGGCCAAGTCCGCGCCGGCCCCCGCCCCCCGGCCGCAGCTCGCAGACCCCCCAGCGCAGGCATCGCGGGGACCCGCCGCCCGCGCCCCGCGGCCCCGCACGCTCTCGGGACCCGGGACGCACGCCCGCCCCACAGCCCCGCGCAGCCCCGGGGCGCGGGCGCACCGACACGCCGCAGCCGCTCGGGCCACTGCCGCCGCGCCCGCCCTTACCGCGCGCCGCCAGCAGGCAGAAGGTCAGCGCCACGAGCCTGCCGGCGCGGCCAGCGTCCCCCCGCGCCATGGGGCCCGGCTCGGGCCGCCGCCGCAGCCGCCGCCGCCACCTCCCCGCGCCACGGCCGCCGCCGGGGGAGGGCGCGCCGGGCGTCAGTGGCCCGGGGAGGCGCGGCGCCGCGGGCGGGGGCGCGGCCTCGGGGGCCCGGGCCCGAGCGGGGGCCGGCGCCGGGGCCGGGGCTGCCGCCGCCTCGCCCGCCCCTCCATCGCCATCTTGGGCGAGCAGCCGGGGCGGGGGCGCCCAGCGAGTGCGGCCGCCGAGCCCGCCGGGGACCCCGGCCCAGCGCACCGTGACCCTGCGCGGCGCGGGGCTCTGCTCGGCCGGGGTCTGTGCCCCGGTGCCTCGCCCTGTCCGAGTCGCCTTGGGCCTCAGTTGGGCCGCTTGTTTCTGGATCTGTTTGTCTCTTGGACTCCCTGTCTCTGGGTCTCTTTCTGCCTCGGTGTGTCCGTTTCATTTTCCTGTGGCTGCTTCAGGGTGTCCTCCATCTCGGTTCCAGGCCCAGTGGAGGCAGAGTCAAGGTCTCTGTCCCGCGGGCCCATCTTGCCATTCGAGCCCAGTCCATTCCAGCCCAGATGCTGGCCTGAATCCTGGTTTCTGCATGGGCTGCGCCAGGGCATGCACTGAGGACAGGACAGTAACCTCCTCATCTTCATTTCCATTGCTGTTCCAAGCTGGAGACTTCTCTGGCTTCCTTCTCTTACTCTTGCAATAATCAAGTCAGGCAGAGCATACTCTGCCCCAAGAACTACCCCATTTAGACCTCTCTACATATAACCCTGGGAGGGACAAGGAAGGGTCGATTGCTCCATTTTACACGCAGGGAAACTGAGGATGGAGGAGGTGAAATAAATTGCCTAAGGTCATGAGGCTAGGGGAGCAGCAAATGTAGGACCAGAACCCCACATCTGAAAACCCAGGTTTCAGACTCAGAAGGTCATTTCCCACTCATTCTTCAATGTGATTGATGCCTTCCCTGCACTGGCCAGACTGGTTACCTCAATATCCCACAAATGTTTCTTGTTCTAAAGCTGGGGACTCAATCATCACGCTAGGATAGGAAGAGAACCTCAGACTAAATGACCTATTTAAGGTCCCTTCCAAGACTACGATGCCATGATTTTTCATTCCTTAGGTCTCCAGTGTTCCCATGACTTAGAGCCATTTTGTCTCCGTACTTGGTAGGTGCCTTACCCATTTGTTGCCAGGTACCCATCCTTTGCAGACCTAACAAGAGTCTGGCATGATTCATTTATTGTCAGGACCATCAGCAGCATTTAACTTAGACGAGCACTCCCATTTGCTTCTCTTGGTGATGTCATCTGGTCATTAAGGCTTTCGGTGACATCTATTTTTTTTTTTTGATTCTTAGTTTATTAATTCTCTCATGAAAAATCTGCACCATCACCACAGATAAAGTTACTGCGGAATATTTACTCCTTCTGTTGTCCAATCTCCTGCTCACTTTTTGGCAGCGCCAACACTGGCTTTTGTAGTCCCTCTAACCTTCTGTTCTTGCATTCCTTTTGTGTGTTCTTGAAGTCTTTCTCTTCGCATACAGGCCATGCCTTGCAAGCCGAGGTTTGGGTTCATTTTCCTCTGCATAATCCAAGGAATCATAAATCACACCAAAGCTAGTTGTCTTGCCAGCACCAAAATGGGTTCTGAATCCAAATACAAAGATGAAGTCTGGTGTGGTCTTGTACGTTTTGGCTAGTTTTTCCCAAATTTCTGCCTCTCTAGGGTGAAGAATATCAATGACCACTTGTTTCTGCTGAAGTAGTCCGTTGGTCATGAATTTCCTGGTCCAGATAGTGACTGTTGTTCATGATGGTGACCGAGCTTCAGGCAGCCAGGGAGGAAAAGAGCTTAAATAACATTTTCATGCTGAAGATGCTCAAACATATACTTTCAGCCTGGACCATCTCCCCTGAAATCCCAGACTTACATATCTCACCACCTGCTCAGTATTTCCATTGGTTGTCTAATAAGCATCTCGACTTAACATGTCCAAAACTGAGCCCTGATCTTCCCTGCTACATTTGCACCTCCCACAGTCTCCTGGTCTCAGGTCCTAGCAGCTCTCACCCTTCCACTACCACCTGATCCAAGTATCATCACCTCTCGCCTGGGTTATTGCAGGAGTCCCTTCAAAGGTCTCCTTTTCTCTGTCCTTGTGCCCTTCAGTCTTCACGATACAGCACCAGTTGTCCTGTTAAAACATAAGCAAGATTATGTCATGTCTGTACAGAACCCATCAGTACCTTCTACCTCAGAGCAAAAGCCAAAGTCCTTCTTTTAAAAAAAATACTATTTATTTATTTTGGTGAGAAAGCGTGTGTACGAGACAGAGTATAAGCAGGGGGAGGGGTAAAGGGAGAAGGAGGGAGAGAATCTCTAGCAGACTCTCTATTGAGTGACCACGAGGGCCTTGATCCCAGGACCCTGAGATCATGACTCAAGCTGAAATCAAGAGTCAGATGCTCAACCAAATGAGCCATCCAGGTTCCCCAGAAGCCAAAGTTGTTGGGGTTTTTTTGGTTTTTTTTTTTGTGCTAAGCCCTGCGGCGGCCACCTCCCTCCCTCCATCCTCTAGACTTTTTCCTACCTATTTCAGTCTGGAACTCTGTCTCCCCACCCCTCCTGTCCTCACAACATCCTCTTTCTCCTTACCCTCCTTTAAAAAAAAAAAAGATTTTATTTATTTATTTGACAGAGAGAGATCATAAGTAGGCAGAGAGAGAGGAGGAAGCAGACTCCTTGCTGAGCAGAGAGCCTGATGCGATGTGGGATTAGATCCCAGGACCCTGAGACCATGATCTAAGCCGAGGGCAGAGGCTTTAAACCACTGAGCCACCCAGGCGCCCCCTTACCCCCCTTCTTAACATAGTCTACATTTTACTTATTTTAATCTTAGTCTGTCCACTCAACAGAATGAGAGTTTCATGAGGCCAGGGATTTCTGTCTCCTGGATTCCTTGCCAAATTCCAAGCAGCTAGACCAGGACCTGGAGCTGTGTGGACGCCAGGGGCCAACATAAAAGATACAAGTCACTGCCACAGGGACAGTAGCATCCTAAGTGACATGAGGTGGCAGGAAGAATGGGAGCAAGAAGAGGGACTGTGAGGTGGGTGGGGGGAGAAGTCTTCACAGAACTTTTGAGTGCTGTAGATGTCTGACCTGGGTCCTGACAATTTCAAGAGGGTAGAGCTGATGGTGAAGGAAGAGATACGCTCTGCGGAGCCCAGTGGTGTGAGAGTTCAGGAAATGTCGGTAGTTAACGGCACCAATATCCGTGAACCAGCCCTTAAGGGTCAGAGCCTGCTCTGGGCACTAGGAGCATCATGGTGAACAAGATGGCTTTTTTAAAAAAGATTTTACTTATTGGGGCGCCTGGGTGGCTCAGTTGGTTGAGCGACTGCCTTCGGCTCAGGTCATGATCCCGGAGACCCGGGATCGAGTCCCACATCGGGCTCCCTGCTCGGCAGTAAGCCTGCTTCTCCCTCTCTCACTCCCCCTGCTTGTGTTCCCTCTCTGGCTGTGTTTCTCTCTGTCGAATAAATAAATAAAATCTTTTTTTTAAAGATCTTATTTATTTATTTGACAGAGAAAGAGATCACAAGTAGGCAGAGCAGCAGACAGAGAGAGATGAGGAAGCAGGCTCCCTGCTGAGCAGGCCTCGATCCCAGGACCCTGAGATCATGATCTGAGCTGAAGGCAGAGGCTTTAACCCACTGAGCCACCCAGGCACCCAAGATTTATTTATTTTTTTTAAAGATTTATTTGAGAAAGAGAGAGAGACAGAGACAGCAAGAGCAATGAGGACAGGGAGAAGCAGGCTTCCCACCTAGCAGGGAGCCTGGCACAGGGTGCGGTCCCTGGATCCTGGGATCATGACCTGAGCTGAAGGCAGATGCTTCACTGACTGCCACACAGGCGCCCCAGTGATTTATTTATTTTAAAGAGGGAAAGAGCACGTGCGAATTGCGGGAGGGGCAGAGGGAGAGAATCTTCAAGCAGACTGAGCTTGACTGAGCACCAGGTTGGGGGTGGGGCTCAATCTCACAACCCTAAAATCATGACCTGAGACAAAACCAAGAGTTGGATGCTTAACCAACTGAGCTACCCAGGCACCCCTAAAGATCTTATTTTTTAAGTAATCTCTACACCTAATGTGGGACTCAAACTCACAACCCTGAGATAAGAGTCACATACTCTACCGACTAAGTCAGCCAGTCGCCCCTAAACTGATGATTTTTAAAACCCTCTTCCCTATTTAAGAAGTGATGCATGCTGGCAATGGCCACAATCGCCAAACTGTGGAAAGAGCCAAGGTGCCCTTCAACAGATGAATGGATAAAGAAGATGTGGTACATATATACAATGGAATACTATGCCTCCATCAGAAAAGATGAATATCCAACTTTTGTAGCAACATGGACTGACTGGAAGAGATTATGCTGAGTGAAATAGGCCAAGTAGAGAAAGTCAAGTATCGCATGGTTTCACTTACTTGCGGTGCATAAGGGGTAATACAGAGGACAGTAGGAGAAGGAAAGGAAATGGGAAGTAGGGTAATTCAGGGAAGGATATGAAACATGAGAGACTTTGGACTCAGAAACAAACTGAGGGTCTTAGAGGGAGGGCGGTAGAAGATGGGAGAGCCTGGTCGTCGGTACTGAGGGCACGTATTGCATGGAGCACTGGGGGTGGGGCATAAACAATGCATTTTGGAACACTAAAAATAAATTAATTAAAAAATAAAACGTTAAAAACAAAAACAAAAACAAACAAAAAGAAAAAACTCAGTCCCCACAATCAGTCATACTTAGGTATGAATTCCCAGATCACCAACTACTAGTCATATAAACTTGGGCAAATGATGTAACCTCTCAGCATCTCCACTTCCCCATCTGGAAAATGGTGACAATATTAGTACTTACTTCATATAGCTTTTGAGGAGATTAATTGAGATTGTGCACTTAGCACAATACCTGGAACATACTTTGTGTTCAATAAATATTAGTTATTATTAAATTACTCTGTTTAACAAAATATACCCAATAAAACCATTTACAATGAAAAAAAAAAAGAAGTGATGCATGCTGATTTTAAATTATTTACAAAAAAAAAAAGAGCATGATTTATCAGTGAACAAGATTATATACCAAATTTGGGGATCACTGAAATCTTACCATATGTTATAGGATCAAAAGAAGACAAAACTTGCTTTCATGATGTGATTACATATTGTGCTAATATTTTTTTAAGATTTTATTTATTTATTTGACAGAAACACAACGAGAGAGGGAGAAGCAGGGGGAGTGAGAGAGGGAGAAGCAGGCTTCCCACAGAGCAGGGAGCACGACGCGATGCTTGATCCCAGAGTCCTGGGATTATGACCTGAGCCAAAGGCAGACACTTAATAACTGAGCCACCCAGGCGCCGCTTATATTGTGCTAACATTTAAAAAGCCTTAACATTTTTGAGTTTTATTTACTTCTGAAATGTGAAATAAAAGATTTTAAGATCTATTGGGAAATACTTCTCTACAAATAACATCGTAGATACAGTCTGCCTTTCTGATAAACAAAAAGCCAAATGAGATTAAACTATCATTAGGTTTTATTTTTTTAAAGATTTTATGTGTTTATTTAACAAAGAGAGAGACAGCAAGCACAAGCGGGGGAATGGGGGTGGCAGAGAGAAAGAGAGAAGCAGGCTCCGCACTAAGCAGGGAGCCCGATGTGGGGCTTGATCCCAGGATGCTGAGATCATGACCTGAGCCGAAGGCAGCCGCTTAACTCACTGACCCACCCAGGCATCCCATTAGATTTCGTTTTTAAATTTTGGCTTTGCATATTAGTGACTAATGATTTTTGATTAGAAAATATCTTTTCTGATGAGGCTCAACTTGAATGTTCCTCATATTTCCCGATGGTCCAAAATGGCTATGAATTAAACAATGTGTACATAACTAAGATTTACAACAATTTCACCTGTTTAGCGGCAAGAACCATGACAATGGTTAATGATGTTCACCTCAATGAGCTCATTAGCCGTCTGTGGTCATTTACTCACGAACACCCCTACCTCCTTGGAGGCATTTCGTGGCACCACTTCAAAGGGGGGATATAATGGAATATTTTATTGATGGACTGAAAAAGAAAGAAATTAAGATGGGTACCACATCCACTTGGAATGGTGTGAACTCTTTGGAACTCCTTCTTGGAAATGTGCATCAGACCCAGCCCTGTTATTTTCCTCAATGAGGAAGCGAGGCCCAGAGAGAAGAGAGAAGCTGGGCAAGGTCCCAAGCAAGAGCAGGTTGGGACCCGCGCTCTGACTCCTTCCACGGGATGTGGCTGCGGCCTGAGCCTGTTACACTTTACACCTGCTCCCCACCACAGTCTGTGTGCTCAAATATGAATACAGAGAAATTAATCGGGTTTTTGTGTGTGGCTTATGGATTTAGTGACTTTTTTATATAGTAACACGGTGTTCGTTGACTCATTCATGCAGCTGACGGTTGAATTCATCAACTGCTCACCAGGCGATGGTACATGGCCTGTCCCATCTAAGCCTGGCATTCTTGTTTGCTTTTTTCTCCCACCCTGCCCTCCTGCCCAGTTCATACCTGCACATACACATTCCACTTACGCTGATTCAGGTATTTGTTTCCTCCAGAAACTTTCCCTCTTCCCCCATGGTCCAGCCTCAATGCCCCTTCTCGCTGGACCCCATCACAGCCTGTATCACACAGGACTGGCGTTGCCTGCTTCCTTGTCTGTCTCCCTCATGGTGCTTAGTCTAGCAAGAGCCATCTTGGGTGCCTGGGTGGCTCAGTGGGTTAAACCTCTGCCTTCAGCTCAGGTCCTAGGATCGAGGCTCGCAGCCGGCTCTCTGCTCAGCGGGAAGCCTGCTTCCTCCTCTCTCTCTGCCTGCTTCTCTGCCTACTTGTGATATCTCTCTCTGTCAAATAAATAAAATTTAAAAAAATAAATCTTTTTTTTTTAAGATTTTATTTATTTATTTGACAGAGAGAGATATCACAAGTAGGCAGAGAAGCAGGCAGAGAGAGAGGAGGAAGCAGGCTTCCCGCTGAGCAGAGAGCCGGCTGCGAGCCTCGATCCCAGGACCCTGAGATCATGACCTGAGCTGAAGGCAGAGGAGGCTTTAATCCACTGAGCCACCCAGGCGCCCAAATAAATCTTTAAAAACATAAATAAAAACAAAATCCTTTTATTTTTTTATTTTTTATTTTTAAGATTTTTTATTATTTATTTGACAGAGAGAAACACAGCGAGAAAGGAAACACAAGCAGGGGGAGTGAGAGCAGGAGAAGCAGGCTTCCTGCCGAGCAGGGAGCCCGATGTGGGGCTCAATCCCGGTACTCCAGGATCATGACCTGAGTTGAAGGCAGAAGCTTAATGACTGTGCCGCCCAGGCACCCCTATATTTTTTTTTCCTTAAAATAACTCCTTTGAGACCATTCTAAGAAAGAAAGAACATGTTGAGACCAGTCAATGTAGAGGTCGAGGGACCAGGAAAATCTCCATCGAGGATTGCAGTTTCCCTTGGTTTGGCCAGGTGGATGGGATGCTATCAAAGAAAGAGGACATGAGGAATGGGGGAAGAGGGGAGCAGTGGAGTGGGACATTGAACTTAACATGCTGAGGGGGAGGGGCATGCATGTTATCCAGGTGAACTTGTGAATTCCCTAGAAGTGTCATTTTTACCTAAGCAGAGAGATCAGAACTGGAGAGACTATTTTGTGAGCTGGAGCCTCTATCAGAGCACCTAGCACACTGGATTGTAATCTTCTTTATGAAATTGTCCAGCTCTAGGGCTAGACAGTAAGCTCCTTGTGGCAGGGACCACATGTATCCTGCTCATTCTTGTTTTCCTGGCATCTAGCACAGAGCACAGCATATAAAATCCCAATTAATGGGGACGCCTGGGTGGCTCAGTCATTAAGCGTCTGCTTTTAGCTCAGGTCATTATCCCGGAGTCCTGGGATCGAGCCCCGCATCAGGCTCCCTGCTCAGTAGGAAGCCTGCTTCTCCCTCTCTCACTCCCCCTGCTTGTTTCCCTCTCCAGCCGGGTCTCCCTGTCAAATAAATAAATAAGATCCTATTAAAAAAAAAAAAAGATCCTAATTAATGTTTTTAAAGTGAATGTGAAAAGAAGTTGCTCCTATGCCATGCCAAACTGACGGAAGTTTTGAGTCACTAGGGCGTCCTCAAGATAGCGTGCTGCTGTGAGGGGCGTGTGCGGCAAGGTTGGGAAGCACTTGCCTGACTAGCCTCTGGGATCTTAGGACGCTCTGGGACTCAGAATCCAGACTTGAAGGACCACATGCTCTGTGGGACCCTCAGGGGGGTCTGTGGCGCACAGACCATTCTAGAGTAGAAGACAAAACCCACCACTGTGGTGACTTTAAAACATGGGTACAAGTTGTCTAGCCCTTCTCCCTTCAAGAAGTAGAGTCTACTTGCCCTTGCTTTGGACACAGGCTGGACCGGAGGACTCAGGGGTAAAGGAGAGGATGTGGTGGGGGTGACACTGCTCGGCTTCTGAGGTCCGTCACAACAGAAGACACAGCTCACAGCTGTGGGCGGGGGGGGGGGGGGGCGCCTTTGCAGCCCTGAGCTGCCCTGTGGGAAGTCCGGCCAGCGTGATGCTGCCATGCTGGAGAGACCGCGAGGGGGGATCACGTGGGCAGAGAGATGCTGCAGGGGCCCGAGCTGCTCCAGCCCAGGAGCCAGATGTGGGAGGATGCTTTCTCCCCTCCCAACCCCAGGCTCAGTCTGACTACCACCACGCAGGAGACCCTGAGACCAGTTAACCCCCAGCACTGGGACAATCGGTAATATTAACAAATGGCTGCTACCGTTTTATGCCACTGAGTTTGGGGTGGTTTGTTACACAGTCCTAGTTAATCAGACAACTGCTGGAGGCTTTACTGGGTTGGGTTCACTTTTGGAACCACTGACTGCCTCCCTCTCCCATCACCCCCTTTTAAGGCAAGTTAGGTGTGTTTCCGTATCTTCACTCTTCACATTCAAAACTTTCTCCCGCGTTGTGCCTCTGCTCAAGCCCTCTGAGCCCGTGGCATGCGTCTCCTCTCCACCTGACATGCCTTTCCACCCCTCACCACTAGGTCGCCTATCAATTTATAGAATTAAGGGATGATTTTATTTTCGTCTTCGCGCTTTTCTGTGTTTTTAACAATTTGTCGACATGGGACATGTGTTATTTCTGGAATCAGAAATATTAAATGTAACTTGGTGAAAAAAATAATCTTCACAGTTTGGGATGAAAACGTTCTGGAGGTGAATAGCGGTGACGGCCGCGCAGCAGTGGGCATGTCCTGAGCGCCACCGTGTCCTGAACGCTGGCCAATGCTGGATTTCATGTCAGGTATGTTAACCACAAATGAAAAAATGTACACAATCCCTTAAAACTCAGCTCAAGTCCTGGCTCCTTCAAAGTGACCGTCCACTGCTCATCCACGGTCTTGTTCCTTTCGTTAGGCCCTGGATTACTTCTGTCTCATATGGGGACTTTCTTCATTTTTATAATTAGTTCTTCTCAGTCTTGTGTCTCAGATGGTACTGGAAGCTCCCTGAGGACAGAAACTGGCATTATACAGGTGATTGTGAATATGGTACCTTTAGAAAACAATCACCTAGAAATCGGAACATATTTCCTAAACAATTGGCATCACAAATGATGGCTCTGTTCTCACACTAGCCAATCAAAACCTCTTTGACTCATTAAATATCTGAAAGGTTGCATGTGGGCAACAAAAAATTCTATTGTAGAAAACAGTGGAAATACTGGCAATTAAACAAAACAGAAAAATCAATGGAAAGTTTGGCAAGTTTGGGATTGAGTTAGTAACAAATATATATATTTAAAAAGAGAATTATTAACTAGATAAAACAAAGTTCTGTGTGAATGAAAATGACTCAAGGTTTATTACATGACTCATGTCTGAATACATTTGCATAGTTACAATGATATGTAAGCGCTGAATACTAGTCTAAGTAAAATTACAATAGAACTATGTTGAAAAGATGAGGGGGATGTGAAACGTGCGTGTTTGGTGAAAATGGGAAGGAAAACAGTTAAATTCTAAGCTTGCATCATGGAAATGCCACCAAATAATGCATAAAAACTGAAAAAAGTCACTAACTTTACACAGATTGTATTTAGAGTGTTGGTTTAGAATCTGACTCTATAAAGCTATGTCTGTGAAATTGGGATAAAAGTAACCCTAAAAAAACAAGTGACACAATATTTTGTAGGTTCAATCAGATGTCCTCTTCCCTGAATCGCCCTTCCTCCTCGGTGCCCCAGGCACACGCTGACCCACTGTCCCATTCCCATCGCCGCCTTGTAGCACCCAACGGCTGGAACCAGTGCTCCAGGCCAGCCTGCCCCAGCAAGCCTTGGATTCAAATGGCTCCCTTCTGGTACCCCTTTATGCAGACCCCTACACATTTGGCGGAATGGGGGTGAGGCTGGCTCTCTCCCAGGGGCTCTGGATGCTTTGCTGCAGCCGAACACGATGACCTTGGCAGGATGTCCGCCCCACTCCCTTTCCTTTTTAAGTAGGCTCTACACCCGACGTGGGGCTCGAACGCACAACCCTGAGATCAAGAGTTGCATGCACGACCCACTGAGCCAGCCAGGCACCCCATTGACCACTCTTTGGAAGCTGCACCCCATCCTGCTGGAGACTGTGTCCACCCACAGCCTCTGGGAAGCAGTACCTTCCCCTGCCTAGGTCTGTCCCACCCAATAACCTTTTTCCTCCTCACTGCTCCCCATCAGAGCATGTCTACCCTGTGATCTGCTCTCTCCTGTGGTCTCTCAGACAAACTAAGCCTGTGGAAGTGAAGTAAGCAGAGAAGCGAGGGGCAGAGGCAGAGCCCCCTTAGCTTTCATTATTCAAGGCCCATCCCACTCCAGCCCTCCTGCCGGTTCCTTTCATTGCCTCCCACACTCAGGTTCTCACCCTGCTTTATCCCTTCATGCTCGGGTATAAAGTATTCTCTTTGCCTGGAATGACTTCCTCCCACCCGGGAAACTCATTCCTCAAACTTAATCCCAATGCTACCTCCCTGGCGCAGCCTTCCCTGACCATCTTGTTTTCCATTGCCCACAAAAAAAATGCCAGCTCCTGTGTGTTGAGTGCTGATCCTAGCAGCTTGGTGTGCATTTTCTCCTCTCACAGCTTGTAGCAACTCCACCAGCAGGGCCATTGTTTAGTTCTAGGTTATAAAAGAGGAAGCTGAAGCACAGGGAGATTAAGTAACTGGCTCAAGGTCACACAGCAGGAAGTAATTCAGAGGGAGTCAGGACAAGTGAAAGCCCACACTCCTAACTGCTGACCTGGCCTGCCTCCTGGGAACTCACAAAGCATTCAGCAGAGCTCTCTCTGTGCTCACCCTCTCTTGTTTACATGGCCATCTCCACTTCTGGACTGAGAATCTTTTGAAAGTAGAGAATGGGTCTGGCTCCTCTGAACGTCCTCAGATCCCTGGATCCCTCCCCATGAGCCAGGCCCATGGCGACTGCTCAAGTCGTGTTGCTTCCTGATGGATGGCAGAAGTCAGAATTAGTACTCCACTTTTTTTTTTTTTTTTAAGATTTTATTTTATTTATTTGACAGAGAGAAACACAGCCAGAGAGGGAACACAAGCAGGGGGAGTGAGAGAGGGAGAAGCAGGCCTCCTGCCGAGCAGGGAGCCTGATGCGGGATCATGACCTGAGCCAAAGGCAGTCGCTTAACCAACTGAGCCACCCAGGCGCCCCAGTATTCCACTTTTTCACTTGACCTTGGGAAAGAGGTACAACCTCTCTGAGCTCTAGTTTCTTTCTCTGGGGAGTGGGGCGGGGAAGCCACGGGCGGGGGGGAATGATACCAATACCTAACTGATGTCTCCTAGTTTACTGCGGGGATCAAACTGAACAAGACACCCACCGTCATGAGGAACTACTGTAAGTGGTGTGTGCTCACATGACACTGCAGCCGGTACCGAGGGCAGGGTGGTAGCTGCTCACAGGTGAAACACGGTGTTCCCACCAGGGCCTTACCGACAATGATACCTTCATCCTAATAACGCGCAATACTGGAAGGTCAGCTGTCGGGTCAGGCCGGTGGGAAGTATCTGAGAGCAAGGCTGTGCCCAGTCACCCCCATGGCAGGCCTCGGTACCCACCTCCTCGCTCACATCCCAGAACTTGCTGTTTTCCCAAGATCCTTGGGGCTGAGTCATGTTCCTCTCCCCACCCAGCGACTCCCTTCTCCCCAGGGATCGGGCCTGACAACTCAGGTCCTGGAGAACAGACTGCTCCCACTGACAGCCTTGCACTCTTTGGGGTGGGGGGGGTGTCAAAGCAGCGGCAGGAGCACCACTATCAGCATCATTAACTACCTCTGGGCCCCGTTCCATGCCAGACCAGTGTCGGCCCTTCAGCTCCGTGAAGGGGCTATTAGAATCCCACTTTGTCCAAGATTAGAGAAGCAAAAGGCTTACCCAAGAGCATGACTGTTGGACTTGAGCCTAAGTCTATCAGGTTCCAAATTCTCTAGTCTTTCCCATGCTCCCCTTCTTTCTCTGGGCAAGTTCAAGGGGATTTATATCCAAGATCCACCCAGGACATACTTTCCCAGCATGAGCTCAGTCCCTGAAGGAACTCAGATTTCAGGCAAATACCATATTTCCTTGATTCTAAAATACATTCCTAGTCACATTTTTATATTTCTGATATCAGGATCTTATAAAGGGTAACACCTTAGGTTTTAAGAAATTTAGGAGGAGCCCTAGAGACTGTGTTCCCGTGTCTCTGCCGGACTCCCAGCTACTCTTCTGCCTTTGGGGAAGTCGCCTCACCTGCTGGGACCTCCGGGAGTTTAGTCAGCCTGACTTGGGATACCAGCTTCGCCACTTGACAGCCGAATGGCTTTGCAGTCTTCTCTGGGACTCAGTTTCCCCATCTGTAAAATGATGGGAGGGGTCACTGATTTTTGACCTCTTCTTTTAAGTTGCAGAATGTGTTTGCTTGCTGAGTCACACGTAGATCAGAAGCGAGGCTGCTGTTGATGAAATCCTGGCTGGAGGGCCTGGAGCCCTGAGGTTTTCTCTACTCCCTCCACTTTTGCTGGAGCATTTCCGGCAGCCTCAGCCTCCTCACTCTGGCACATTCCTCCGCTGAGCCCTGGTTCGGGAGAACGCTGCTCTAGGAGGTGAAGGCAGCGCTGGCAGATCCGGGCTCAGGTGTGGACTCAAAGCGGCTGGGATGGCTACGGTATAATCACCTCCTGGCTCTGGGCCTCAGCTTCTCATCTGTGAAGTCAAGCAGCAGGTGAGATGTTTTCTAAGAATCTGTTCTGGTGCGAACATTCCATGAACACAGTCTTCCACTGCTCTACCTTTATTTTGCTTGCATAGTAGGATCACCTATGGAGCGTCTAAGAAAAATGAAAAGATGGCAGACTTCCTCCCCATGGTGATGTAATTAATCTTAGGAGGGACTCAGTCATCAGAATTTTTAAAATCTCCCTGGGCAATTGTGACAGTC
Organism: Spilogale gracilis; assembly: GCA_004023965.1. NCBI lineage: Eukaryota > Metazoa > Chordata > Mammalia > Carnivora > Mephitidae > Spilogale > Spilogale gracilis. The sequence continues at coordinate 16,797 of PITA01017676.1, read as the reverse complement.
ACTAGGGCTAAGAAGCACACTCCTCCATGTCTAAAACCTCAGTGGGGGGACAAAGAATAAAAATTCCAATGACATTTCAAAGAAACGGTCCTGGGGCGACTGGGTGGCTCAGTCATTAAGCATCTGCCTTTGGCTCAGGTCATGATCCTGGAGTCCCAGGATCAAGCCCACCTTGGGCTCCCTGCTTGGTGGGAAGCAGGCTTCCCCTCTCACTCCCCCTGCTTGTGTTCCCTCCCTATCTGTGTTTCTGTCAAATAAATAAATAAAATCTTAAAAAAAAAACCCAAAAAACAAAAAACAAATACAACAACAGCAAAAAAGAAACGGTCCTGGGCACCTGGGTGGCTCAGTTGGTTGGGCGACTGCCTTCAGCTCAGGTCATGATCCTGGAGACCCGGGATCGAGTCCCACATCGGGCTCCCTGCTCGGCGGGAAGCCTGCTTCTCCCTCTCTCACTCCCCCTGCTTGTGTTCCCTCTCTGGCTCTGTTTCTCTCTGTCAAATAAATAAAATCTTAAAAAAAAAAAGAAAAAGAAAAAGAAAAGAAACGGTCCTAAAAGCTTAACTTAGGGAGAATTTGGGATTTTTTTTTTGGCAGTCCTATTAGCAAATGGGTAGATGGGTGACTAGGAACCCAAATAGCCCCAAAAGGTCAAAATATTCATTTGAAAATTGTTTAAGGGCCATCTGGGTGGCTCAGTTTGTTAAGCATCTTTGCTGTAGAGTCAACAAATTTAATCCTCACAACAATCTGTTGAGAACGGTTCTGGTACTACTCCTGTTTCATACTTGCGGAAATGGAGGGTCTGAATGTTATGTGAATGCGCCCAGGCCCATAAAGTTAGCAAGCAGCAAAGGCAAAGGTCGAAGCCAGGCTCCAGAGCCAATGCTGGTATCATTTTGCCATCCCATTTATCTTGGGTAGAAAATTTCCCCAAAGCTCTGTAGGATGCCTAGAGGAACCTAGGTCCGTGTTCTATTAATTGAAAGAGGAATCCCTCAGGATGCTTGTGGTGACTGAAGAGCCTAGGTGAGGGAAAGCGAGGAAAGGTCAGGGGACCCAGGGCCTTCGATCTGACTAGGGCCTGGAGCAGGAACGTGAGAATTATAAGGTTCATTTAAGAAAGTGGCAGTGTCCTACTCGGTGTGTTAGTGAGATGGGAGATGAGTTGGTCCTGAGAACCTATCGGGACAAGGGCTGCATCCTCTTCTTCTGTTTTCTCAGGGCCTACCAAAGGCCCGGCACATGATTGTGACTGAATATTTGCTGACTAAACGTTGAGAGCAGCTTCTCTGAAGTTACCAGGAATTCTTTTTTTTCTTTTAAAGTATGTTCTGCACCCAGCATGGAGCCCACCCAGTGCGGGGCTTGAACCTAAAACCCTGAGATCAAGACCTGAGCTCAGATCAAGAGTCTGATGCTTAAGTGAGCCACCCAGGAGTCCCCCAAAGTCAACTGGAATTTTTTTTTCAAAATATGTTTTTATTTTAGAGGTGGGGAGAGGAGCAGAGGGAGAGATAGAGAATCTCAAGCAGAATCTGCGATGAGTGTGGAGCCTGACACCGGGCTGTATCTCACTACCCTGAGATCACGACCTGAGTGAAAACCAAGAGTCGGATGCTTAACCAACTGCGCCACCCAGGCTCCCCTTACTTGGAATTTTTTTTTTTTAATTTATTTTCAGTGTTCCGAAATTCATTGTTTATGCCCCACACCCAGTGCTCCATGCAATATGTGCCCTCAACACCCACCACCAGGCTCACCCATCCCCCACCCCCTCCCTCCAAGACCCTCAATTTGTTTTTCTTTCTTTCTTTTTTTAAGATTTTTATTTATTTGACAGAGAGAGAGATCACAAGTAGGCAGAGAGAGAGGAGGAAGCAGGCTCCCTGCTGAGCAGAGAGCCCGATGTGGCCCTCCATCCTGGGACTCTGGGATCATGACCTGAGCCAAAGGCAGAGGCTTTAACCCACTGAGCCACCCAGGCGCCCCCTCAATTTGTTTCTGAGTCCAAAGTCTCTTATGTTTTGTTTCCCTCCCCAATCTACCCTACTTCCCATTTACTTTCCTTCTCCTACTGTCCTCTATATTACCCCTTATGCACCGCACGTAAGTGAAACCATGTGATACTTGACTTTCTCTACTTGGCTTTTTCACTCAGCATAATCTCTTCCAATCCCGTCCATGTTGCTACAGAAGTTGGGTATTCATCCTTTCTGATGGAGGCGTAGTACTCCATTGTATATATGGACTGTATCTTCTGTATATATTCATCTGTTGAAGGGCACCTTGGCTCTCTCCACATTTGGCGATTGTGGCCATCGCTGCAATGAACATTGGGGTACATATGGCCCTTCTTTTCACTACATCCGTATCTTTGGGGTAAACACCCTCCTTACTTGGAATTCTTAATCTTCACATCCAACCCAGGCTAGTTGGAGAGCTGCTAGAGTTACCCACCATGACCTTACAGGTCCTAGACTGAGGCAGGAAGAGCAGCCAGAGGAACAAGGAGGAATGGACAGTTGAGAAAATGCAAAGCAATTAACTGGCGAGGCATCACATCCTAAAGCACCCAACCAAACTACACACCATATCATCTACCCGCACGCATGGGGATGCGACTATGACCGCCTGTATGCCCAGAGACCCAGTTAACATGGAGAGCTCATTCTACAGAAGAGCAGTGTGGTTTCTAGAACCTACTTGGCCAGAGGACCTTCCTGCAAAGAGCTGTCCCCTGTGACTAGCATGTTAACCTACGCCACTTCTGCGGGGGGCATTACAGTGAAGATAGCAGGGGACTGGGCTTGGGGGTGGGGGAGAGTCCTGGTTCTGGATAATGGAAGTTTGTTTCTCCAAACTTCTATTTCAGTGACTCAAGTGTGGGAGCCAACCGAGACAGTATCTTCCAGTAAGGAGCAGACAGCAAACTCAACAACTCAGATGAGTCAGCGCTGAACCCCATCTAATCCATTTCAGCGGGCGCTCAGCCCTTTCCAGGGCAGCAAGGCCAGGGCACCAGAGCTGTGGACAGAACAAGGCTGATAAACATTTAAATCCTGGTAATTCCTGAAGCCACTCCAGGCCCAAAATAAAATCACGATCACGAGATTCTCATACTGCGTTTGCTGCAACTGTACCCCCTCAAAGCACCAAGGGGTCGATCATTGTTTCCTCATAACCTCCGGGTGGGTGAGGTTAGGCCAGAGGGAAGTCCAAAGGCCTCACAGCCGTGACAGGACTCTGGCGCCTGGAGCCCTAGAGCCTCTGGGGCGTCTGTACCTCCAGCACAGTATTTGCAGAATGTTTATGGCCAGGTTGAAAGCTGGTTTTTTAAAATTTATTTTGAAAGGATTTTATTTTTTTATTTTTATTTTTTTAAAGATTTTTTTATTTATTTGACAGAGAGAAACACAGCCAGAGAGGGAACACAAGCAGGGGGAGTGAGAGAGGGAGAAGCAGGCTTCCCACCGAGCAGGGAGCCCGATGTGGGACTCGATCCCGGGTCTCCGGGATCATGACCTGAGCCGAAGGCAGTCGCTTAACCAACTGAGCCACCCAGGCGCCCCGAAAGGATTTTATTTTTAAGTGATCTCTATATCCGACATGGGGCTCGAACTCACAATTCTGAGATCAATAGTCTCACACACACTCTACTGACTGAGCCAGCCAGGTAGCCCAGAAACCTCTGATTTTTGATTAGCAGTAGATGTAAACTGAATTAAAGACACCAAGGAAGGGGTGCCCAGTTGACTCACTCAGAAGAGCATATGACTCAATCTTGGGGGTCACGAGTTTGAGCCCCACTTTGGGTGTAGTGATTATTTAAAAAAATAAATAAGTTTAGGGGAAAAAAAGAGAGCGACCAAGGTAGTCTGTAAGTTTCCCAACTGGAGTGCCATAAATGAGATTATGTGTTTGCTTCAGAGCCTGGGGGTCTCACTGGCCACTCGGTGCTGCGAGCAGCCTCAACAGATCAACTCAGCGGGCCTCAGTCTACCCCAGGGTCCTACAAGTGCCTTCTCGTGTGTCATGAGGTGACAATGTTAGGAAGCACTGGTTTATAGTACTGCCCTGTTTAAAGATCTCTATTTTTTTTTCTTTTAAGATGTATTTTTTATTTGTAAGAGAGGGGAAAGGGGCAAAGGCAGAGGGAGAAGCAAGCTCCTCACCGAGTGTGGAGCCCAATGCAGGGCTCCATCCCACAACCCCAAGATCACTGAAATCCAGTAGGACACTCAACCAACCAAGCCACCTTGGTGCCCCAAGATCACCTTTATTTCTAATAGTTTCTGTTTACAAATTAAAGGTTTAAGACCTAGGATGCCTTGCTGGCTCAATCTGTAGAGCATGCGACTCTTGATCTTGGGGTTGTGAACTTGAACCTTACATTGGGGGAAGAGTTTACTTAAATAAAGGGGGCATTTGGGATGCGTAGGTGGCTTAGGTCATGATCCCGGACCCAGGATCTAGTCCCCACATCTTGCTACCGTCGGCAGGGGGTCTTCTTCTCTCTCTGCCCCTCCCCTTGCTCATGCTCTCTCGCTCTCTCTCCCAAATAAAGGGGGCATTAAAAATAATTTAAAATGCTTGTAAATTAAAATGTTACAAACCTAATACATAATACAGCAGTGGTTCTTCTTGGGGGATCACCCTCACTTTGAGAATCTGGAGAAGCCAAAGCTTCCCCTCCCCCCCCAATGCACTTCCATTCATACTTTGCATACCACTTCAGAGGATTAGAGAATCCAGATTAAGTGTCGTTCTGGAAAGACTATCAGACAAACCCCAAATTTACTGATTTTAGAGGGGTTCATCTGCTTCTCTGTCCCCTTTTCCCCAGTACAGCTTCAACAGACCAAAGAACTGTCAAAGAAACTTCTGAAAAAGTATTCCACTGAACTTCCTTGAAATTTCCCAGGGAGCATGCAGAGACCACTATTTGGAAGCTCCAAGTAGCATCCCTGAGAAAATCGCAGCTGCTCAGGAAGGGCAATGCTAATCGCTGGCTCCAGGCACCACCTGCCCCCCAGTACAAACTGCTGGCTGCTGGGAACCGCTTGCAGGCACAGAACAATTTCGCTGCACACTTCCCCTTGGGTCGGGATGCATTTCTGGCTAGTGCTTCTACTAGAAACCCCATGTAATCACCTTGCAGTCTTCCTTTCTCCACTGCAAGCATATGACGTCGTTCATGTGTATTATCACTCCATAGTTGCCACTAATCAAGGCAAGACTGTACAAATAGGGAAGGGATAGGGGGAAGGACCATTTACATCAATTAATTTTAGCAGCATCTTTATTGCAACAAAGAACCTGTAATAAAATGCAACAAAACTAATGTTTCACTTTACATGATTAAAAGCCATGTAGCTGAAAATAAGAAAACCCATAAACTTACTGGAGTGAGACATGCAATTTTTTTAATACAAGTCAATGCTTAAAACAGCAGGCACTTTATGTTCTAAAATTAAAGACCTGAACTCCAATTGTGCTGAATACAATGTAAATTTGTATTTGGGTTATTCAAAAATAAACATACAAATATTATTTTTTCTCTCTGTGAGGGACTTCTCAAAGTCCCTTCTGATTACCTAGAATTGTCTCTTCACAAAATAAGAAAAGCAGGAGCCAGCACCTTGCACTGACATGTGTCTATATTGCAGGCTGCAAGGCGGATAGGGGAGGCTGGGAAGGTCTGGGAACGTTGGAGTCGGGGAAGTCTCCTTATTCCTTTACGTCTGCTGGGAATGGGCACTCACCTGCAAATCTCTTCGTTTGGATGTGGCCATGTCTCTTTTCTTACTTCATATAGCTCTAAGTCAGGCTCCCAGGCTTAAGCAAGCACTCTATTCTGTACCCCAATTCCCAAATCCCCCAACTACTAGGAAGACACACTTAGGGTAACAGTTTCAATTAACTTCAGAATGTCATATACTAATTAGAAGTACTGCTTCATTAATAAGCATGCTTAGCATTTACTTCAGAATGGAAAAATTAACCATTTTATGTTATCTTTAAAATGTTTCATAGGAATATATTAATAAATACTTTAAAAATTTGCCTTTTCTACATATCATTCAAACTACCATGAGTCAGGGCATCTGGATGGAGTCTAGTACCAACTGAACACTAGCTGGCTGCAGGGCCATGGGTATATCTTCTCCTCTCTCTACACGTAGCTTCCTCCTCTAACCAGTGAGAACATTCGATTATATCAAAGCTATACTAGCTTGAAAAATTTATGATTCTACAATAGTGAGAGATCTTATAGGAGTCATTCCACCTAAAGAGAGAATTATGTTACAGACAGGCGGGATACACCTTCTGTAAGGAATAAAACAAGTAGTAAAAAAAAAGTAAGCATCAATATCTAGATCTCATCCTGTTAAAAAAGTAATGCATGCATTCTGACTTCATCCTCTCGTATGAGGCTTTTGAAATGAGCCAGCAATGGCATCGAGGGAAGAACCTTCATTCCAAAATCAATCTCCAGACAAAAAGGATACATAGTTTGTGATACCTTCTGCTTCTTTCAGAGTGAGAAGGGCCCAACAGTGATCACAGATGAGGAGCTACATTGGCTATTGCTTCAGGTGTTTGTAAATCAGTCCAGTGTAAAAATCACCTATTATTTTCTCAGTCCAAGTGCATTCTCTACAGAAGACTTTGTGAGAGTAGCCCACAAACAACTTTAGAATCACCCTGGAAAGGCTGTTAGAAATGCAGATTCCTGGAGTCCACCAAATCAACCAAATCCAAACTTCTAAGAGTAAGTTCAAGACTGCATTTCTTTTTGGGAATAAGCATCCCAGATGAATCTTGGGGTCTGAGCCCCACTGCTCCGCAATGCATAAGCAACTATACCTGTCGATAGCTGCTCAAGGGCACCTATTTATCAAGCCTGCAAACCCCACCCCACTGGATGTTTAACCCAGTGCTTTTTGGCTCTTTCCATAAAGTGTTGCTACTCTTATATACTCCAGCCTTTTATGATGTTACCCACGGGCAGAGTACAAAGAATTTTAGTGAGATTTCTACTGAGTGGTTGAAATGACTACGATGCTTTCCATGTCAGTTTTAAAAATGAAACTCAAACTGTCTTTGTGCATGTGAATTCAGGCACATATTTTCCCCCTATAGAAGGAGAATGGCGTGTAATGAACGGGGAATTATAACAGAGGCATTCCCCGTCATATGAGGAAAGGACAGGCAAGATGCAAAAGGAAAACACTGGTGAATTCAAGAGTACACGAGGTTCTTTAAGGTTTGTTTTGGTAAAATGAGAGATGCCATTTTGAAGAAACAACCTTAATAGGTAAGAGAGGTTTCAAATGAGTAGATGTCTAAAAACCACTGGATACCATTTCTATTTTGAATATTATATAAGGATAGATCCCTGGAGGCCAATCAGTTCACAAACAAAAACCGCCTTCGATAGTCAGATATATACTTAATTCAAAGGGGAAAATACTTTCTTGGGAAGAAAAATTACCCAAATCAATTTAATTTAACATTGAAAAAATATAAACACACCTCGGCATGGGAAATATCATAAACAAGAAAATCAAAACATACACAGACAATAAGGAAAAGTGTGGTACCTATGATACAGTATAAATACACAAACAGCAAAACCCAATCCCCTTCCCAAGGACAGAACCACCAGGTCACCCTGCCATTTCTGGACCTCCCCCACCTCCCGCCTGGCCCTCAATGATGAATTCACCTCTGATGCACTGTCATCACCCTTACTGATGGAGGCTGTGCTCTCAACAGGAGAAATCTACTCTCTGTAGTAGTGAGAAAGAAAAAAAGAGCAATTTTTCTTAGAGTGTGGTTTAAAAGTACTGGAAACAACTTTCCAAACACTGAGGCTTGTGATAAAAAGGGTCAAATTCATAGGTGCCTTCTCTGCCGCTGGCAATGTGACCCAACAACACCCCAAGACTCTAAGATGACAGACTCTAATCAGCACCTGAAAGCCTATGAGCTCCCGTAACAGTCGAATGCTAGGGTTAAACCAGGAAAATGTCATGGCCATTTCAGACATCGCTTAGATGCTCTCAAACGCTTAAAAATAGAACCATGGCTTGCAGGGGATCAGTTTGTGGTGGAGAGGTGGGCTGGAAACCTCTTGAAGTTCACAATATCTAAATTATGCTCAAATAATTTAAAGTTTAAATTTGTAATGTTACCAAAATTAAGATGAAAATAACAAAAAATGAGAATTAGACAAGTAACTAAGGAACTTTTCCTCCCTGAATAATGTTAATCTGTAACTGTGTTGGTAAGACCGTGATTTCTTCATTCTGGTTTCCTTAGCTAACATTCTAGCAGTTTAAATTTCACCCCCCCCAAAAAAAACTTTTTCATGAGAATTTTTGGTCAGATTTTACTTCTACTTAGTTCTTGAGCTGATCCTCTCCTTGTCCTCTCCCTGTCATTCTCCACACCCTGGTATCTTCCCCTACCGCGATTCCCTTCCATCACCCTAGAACTCTGGAACATTTCACTAAGGAAATACTCAATGGAAACTGGCCCCACTAAACTTTCTGAAGAGTACAAGTCAATGTGTACTTTTACCTTTTCTTAAAGAAGAAATTGCCTGCAAATATTTAAGCTCTAACCATTTGATTAAAATTTTTCTGCCTGTAATTATCAATATTATAAGACTAATTAAACCATGCTACATGTACAGTTACTTGCCTTTGTATAAAAGGAAAAACCCACTCTGTCATATCATCAGAGAGAACTATTTATACTAGATACAGTTTAAATTGGCTAAAATTGGTCAGAGCTTGAATGAAACAATGTAAGTGTTTTTAGGAGGCCACTAAGTTATCCTTGAAAAATCATTAATGACTGGTTAAGTCATAGTTTTAATAGTGATTAGTTCATAACATGCTGGATACACCCCAAGCAATGAAGCATAAGCTATTCAATTACATTAAGTGCTATCAAATCTGTAACTAGTCAGAGTTTCTGGAATTGAACCAAACCAATCACTAATAGTATCATATTTTAACAAACTTAGAAGTATACTGTAAAAATACACTAATTAAGTCCATGAGGTTTATAATGCTATTAAGAAGTGAAAATAAGGTAGTATGGATACATGGTGCTAACTGTCTTATTTCTTTCAGTAATGCTCATGGTATTGCTGGGTCCTTTAGGAAAATGTGCCATTCACTTTCGTGTGTGTGTGGTTAAGGTATTAGCTTACTATCCACAAGCTGCAGATGCCTGCATGGCACCAACTATACTTTCAGAAGTAGATGTTATGTGGCAGGTACCAAAATGTGATGATCAATCCCATGTTTTCTATCGATTAAACCTCCTCATTTGGTTAAACAGCCAGTGTATACCAGAGTTCTGCACAGGTCAAAATCATATCAGTTTCAAAGCAGCGATACGCGAGCCAAGGTTTTCCTGAAGGTAGTGCAAAAGATGCAGCTCATAATGTTCTCCAGACTCGGGCACTCTTATGCTGTGTCTCTCCTGAGGGTAGATCTTAAACAGCAACAAAAAAAAATCAAAATACAGAAAGTGAGAATTTAATGATGTATCTCCTTCCAAAGCTTTCCAAAGAGTTTCAACAGGATTAAAAATACAGGGCACAGTCTCTCCAAGATATCACATACACATATCCAATACAAAGGCCCCTCCCCTCTTTTTTAGCATTCCTTATATACCCCAAGGCTTACGGAAGGATTTATCTGTAGACCATTGGGTCTCTAAGTGTGATCTGGAGACTTCTGGAGTCCTCAGAACCCCTTTCAAAGGATACGTGAGGTCAAAACTTTCGCAACAATTTGTCTTTTTCACTGTGCTGGCATTTGCACCAATAATGCAAAAGCAACGATAGGTAAAAGTGCCAGTGCCTCAGCATGAATCACGGCAGTGACATTAAACTGTACCGGGTATCACCGTATTCTTCACCACTACACACTTGTAGTAAAAGACAAACGTTTATTAACGTTTATTAAATTGCAACCCTTGAAAAGATGGCTTTTTTTTTTTTTAAAGATTTTTATTTATTTATTTGACAGAGAGAAACACAGCCACAGAGGGAACACAAGCAGGAGGAGTGAGAGAGGGAGAAGCAGGCTTCCTGCCGAGCAGGGAGCCTGATGTGGGGCTTGATCCTGGGTCTCCGGGATCATGACCTGAGCCGAAAGCAGTCGCTTAACCCACTGAGCCACCTAGGCGCCCCTTACTATTATTTTTTAAAAAATATTTTAGGGCACCTAGGTGGCTCAGTGGGTTAAGGCTCTGCCTTCGGCTCAGGTCATGATCTCAGGGTCCTGGGATCGAGGCCCACATCGGGCTCTCTACTCAGCACGGGATCCTGCTTCCTCCTATCTCTCTGCCTGCCTCTCTGCCTGCTTGTGATCTCTCTCTCTGTCAAATAAATAAATACAATCTTAAGAAAAAAAAAAGTATTGTAAATTTTTCTTAGTTTTGGGGGTGCCTAGCTGGCTCGGTTGGGAAGAGTATGCAGCTCTTATTTTCGGGGTTGAGTTTGAGTTCCATACTGGGTGTAGAGATTACTTAAGTAAATAAATAAACTTTAAAAAACAAAATTTTTCTTAGTTTTAATACCCTCTTTGAGAAATACTGACACCACAACCCACATGAATAAAAGCTCTCTGGTGTGTATAGGGCCCTGAGACCAAAGTGCTGGAAAACTGCTGCTGCAAACAGATAGCTTATCATTTATCTACATGAATGTCAACTGAAACATAAAAGAAGGAAACCTAATATTTTTCACTCTTATGAGCATATAATTTGTGAAAGAAGCACAAAGGAGGAAGAAACAAATAGGTTATCTTTTGAAAACCCTTTTTCTGAATATTGCAGCAATGGAGGTGGTTAACTTGTGGCTTTCTATTCCCATGTCAATATAAAATTAAAAGACCATGTAAAGAAAAGCGAAGGAGGATACTGAATGGACTCCTGTCATCTGTTCGACAGCTACAAACTGAAAACAGTTACAGATACACAAGTCATATAATCCAATAGGCCAGTTCTTAGCCCAACTTCAACAGAATCTTATTTTTTACCCAACTAGAGGCACTACTAATTATGCCTATGACTTTAGACCTCTTAAGGAGAGTGTTCACAGCTGAAAATTCAGCCTTACTCCATAGTTTATTATATTTTTTTCTTTTTTCTTTTAAAGATTTTATTTATTTATTCGACAGAGAGAAACACAGCTAGAGAGGGAACACAAGTAGGGGTAGTGATAGAGGGAGAAGCAGGCTTCCCGCCGAGCTGGGAGCTCGATGTGGGGCTCGATCCTGGAACCCCGGGATCATGACCTGAGCCGAAGGCAAACGCTTAAATACTGAGCCATGCAGGCGCCCCTAGTTTAATATATTTCAAAGTAATCAAATCCACTAATCACTACTTAATTCAATCAGAAAATGAAGAACTCACCTGTAAGTCATATGGCTTTCCAGCCCTCACTAAAAAACTCAGTAATATACTGGTGTGTGCAAAATGGACATTCTCATCCAAGAATCCATGTAAAAGTAGTAAACGATTTGGTCTAGAGAAATGAAAATATCACAGGATTAGGCAAAATAGAGTCCTTGGGAAAACCACTTAACTCCTTTGATCACAATTAAAACTAATTAATATTATAGTGAGTAATACATACAACTATATATAATTACATAATATAAAATATAATTATATAAGAACATATAACTATATAATATAATTAATGTTAATAATAAAGTTAACTTCCTTATACTATGATATTAAAATAATAATTCAACATTTTCAATAATAAATTTATAATACAGTAACGAAACACTACATGTAATGAAAAATTATGTTTGATTTCTTACAAAGATATTAGCATGTATCAATAACCATAGCATGTCCCTAGGGAAAGAAAATTCATAAATGTTGCCTATAGAATATTTAAGCAGAAACAGAATTTTTCTCCTTGAAACAGTCATGTATTTCAACTTCTTTCAGCACAGTAAATGCTTCAAATATAACTTATAAAAAAAACCATGTTATATGAACCGGCTTGTAATTCAGCTTTGAGAAATAGCCATGCCATTTGAGTAGTTTATCAAATAATAGTCTTGGTTTTGCAGTATTTATAGTTTTCACTGTTATGAAAGACAAGTTTTAACACTACAATTTTAAATTTGCAATCTTAATTTTAAGGCTTGAACTTACTCAGAGGGAAACTTTTCTGCCTGCATGGCCACAGATCCCAAGTAATAGCCCTGTTCATTCTGGTCAGGGTGGCCCATGTAACGTTCTGTGTAGCCTGTATCATAGAAGATCCACAAAGTGACTGGGGCCCCAGCAATAGCAACCTACAGAAGACAGCAGTAATAGTCAAGTGTGGTCCAAAAAAGAATGGCTATTGATGAGAATGTGTAACTGCAAATTTAAAGGCTAAAATTATCCTTAGGCTTTACCCCACAACTGGGGTATCCATGGTCTCAAGCAACTCAGAAAATCAAAGTGGAGTGCCAAGGTCAAGAATTTGATACTTTGTGAGTCAGTCGGCTTCCTGCTCCACAGGCATGCCACATTCTAAACCTTTAACCTGGGCTAGCTGAAATATACACATGGGCCCCTTGATTAAAAGGGGAGACTGAACTAGAACATGTGAATGACTCAGTTTAAACTCATTCCTGATGCTGGGGGAAAAAGTGTGACAAATGTCAGCTTCATATATGGAAAGTAGCCATTTCTTTTTTCTTTTTTAGCCTCTGTTGGCAGCACAGAATTTTAAACAATGAATGAAATATATTTAAGCACTAAACACTTTCTTCATTTTAAGGTTTCCACACACAGTTTTATATTTAAATATTCTAATTACTTTCCCAACAGCTGCAAGCCTGGGAAAATTATGGCAGTTTTCAGGGATTATTTTGTGGATATTATAAAGATTATCTGAATAACATGCAAGAATAAAAATCCTATCATTTTCATTCCTAAAATTATTTTTCACTGTAAGATAAAATCATGTTATTGAAATAGTAAAAAAGAAAAACACTTCATAATTGCCACTCTCTTAACAACTTTTAGCATCTTTATATATTTCCTTCTAGCATATTCTTCTAGGAAGTTGTTTATAAAATTGTAACTATCATTTATATATTTACTATGTTATTCATTCAATAAAGATTTACTTAGGATCTACCGTGTGCCAAGCATTGTGCTTGGCTACTGAGGATACAGGGATACGCGGGGCACCCAAGTCCCTGTCCTCACACATTGCAGTCCAGCAATTAAATAAGTAAGTATAATCCCACGTATGTGTGTGTGTGTGTGTGTTTTACTAATCATGACTATCTCCCATGATCTTGGCAATGCCTATAAATAGCCAACAAGTGGTCATCAAGTTGACAAGTATTTTTCAATCTCTCTCTCTACAGATATGTAAATATGTACCTCACATGGCTATCACAGGTTGACAAGATACGTTATCTCACATGACTGTTAGATACACAAATATTAACATTCCATAATATTGCCAACTCTGTAAACCTTCAGAAAAATAGGCACTTCCTCATATCCTCATTTTACAGAAAATTCTACCCCTATTGCAAAAAGAAATACAATAGGAAGTCACATACCCTGAAGATATCTGACCTCTGCATTAATGCCATCAGGGAGAGGTAGCCTCCATAGGACCAGCCATGGATGCCCACACGATCTAAGTCAATGAAATCATATTGAGAAGCTAGATATTGGAGTCCTTCCACCTGATCATCAATTTCTATTTGACCCTGTCAAAAAAGGGAGAACATTTCACTGATTCTGATGAATAGAAGTCTCATTATCAAAGTGTTTTTAAAGCTGAAAATGGTACTAAAAATACCTGTAGTGTGCCCGAAAAACAATATTTTTTAACTCTATTTAGAGATAGGGGCCTATAGCTTCTGTTGCTAGCCAGTCCTACAGTTTAGTTACCCCTTAGTCACAAAGTTCTTTCCTACTGAGACCCAAACTATTCCTTGCTATATGGGTATTTCCCCTTTCCATTTGTTCTGTTGTCTGCTAAGAGGTCAGCATCTTCCTTGTAACAAGCCTTCCTATACCCCAAGACAGAAAATTAGCCCCCTTAAGTGGTTGACTAAATTTACTTCTTTTTAAAACTTAATGCAGTAAAGCAGAAGGAATCACTCTTGAGGTCTTATCCTCCTATTTCCCCATCACCTACTTCTAGGAACTGAACATACGCTATTTCTTTAAGGTCCTATGAAGTCCCAATTCCTACCACCACCACCCTGTCTGTATATTACTAGGCCTGCCAGTGCACACAATCTCACTTCACTGAGCCAAAAACAAAAATAAAAACCAAAAAACTTACATGAGAATACAACATAAGGTCAAAGAACTGGCTGTGGGAGAAAATCCCATGTCTTACTCAGCATGTCCAATACACTGGCAAACACAGTAACTGCCTTACTGTGTAAAAGGAACATCGGATTCTCATCATTTCCCAAAGCAGCAGAAAGGACATGGGGCATCTCTAAAAGGTAGCATTTAAAGCTTCCTGTAGAGAGAAAGAGGCTTGTCACAAGGAAGGCACTAACCAGTTGGTTTCTCTCTTCACAGAGGACAGAACAAATCTCAATTATTCCTCTTAACAGGGCACAGGATGCAGAAAACTATGGTGCTCTTTCTGGCTAAGCTGGATATATGACATAGAAAGAGAGGGTATTTCTGTGTAAAAGTGGTTCTATCTCAGCTCCCCAAAGTTGTAGACGGGTAGACATGAGCTAGCCTAGTGAATAGTGAGTTGCATCTTCCCTCCCACCCCTGAAATCTAACACAGACACACACGCACACCCTCTCTCTCACTCTCCCCCGCTCTCACTCACAGCCCCTTCCCCCAACTTGCAGAGGTTTCACACCGAACAATGAACCAGAAAATGTAAATGTCTTTAAAAGAAAAGTGTTTGTATGCTCACACACCATTTTGTACTTAAAGGCGCCTTCAAATTTAAGCCCTCGGTGACAGGATCCCCTGTTGTCTATCACTACAACCACATAACCCAGAGAGGCGAGGGTATTCAAGCGGAAATACTTGACTCCTTTAAACCGATTATTCACCAATTGCACCTGAGGAAGAAACAGAACTTCAGTGAAATTTATTATATGGCAGCATAAAAAAGGCATGAAGAGGCAGGGTGCTGTGAAAAGTAGAAAGCTTGACTTTTTTGTATTATTTTGCTTTCAAAATAAAATTTTATTTTCTTGTGGCAAGAACACTTATCACAAAATGTACCCTTTTCGCAAGATTTTAAATGTACAATACAGTATCATTAACTATAGGACAGTGTTGTACAGATCTCTAGAACTTACTCATCTTGCATACTGAAACTTTATACTCGGTGATTAGCAACCCCCATTTCTACCCCTTTCCCTGATTCATTTTTAAATTAACTTAAATTTCTCATGTTTATGTTGTTTCTTTTTCTTTTTTAACTTACCACTCAAGGTTCAGGGGAATTACTGAATTACTGAGCAACTACAGACTTTAAAACAGTAACCAAGATATTCATTACATATGAGACAAGAGATTTAACTTACCCCACAGAAAAAGTTACTAAAATCATTACTACTATCCTGAAAAACTGTGTCATTCAAATGACAGAGACAAGAATAAATAAGATCATTTTTCTTTCCTACCCGTCTCTTCTGGGGCTGTCCCTGATCAGCAGCAGAAAAATTTAGTATTTTAATGAAACACTGTGACCAGTTCAGTTTCCTTTTTCCTGTTACACAAATCAGTGCAAAAGGTAGGGTAATTCTTAAATTGCTTATCATACTATCATACTTCAAAATGACTGAGAAACTAAACATAGTTTAGTGCCTCAATAGAAATAAACTAGTAAAAAAAATGAAGTCTCGTTTCTTTCTAATTTTTATATCTATTTAAGTAATCTCTACATCCAACGTGAAGCTTGAACTCACAACCCCAAGATTAAGAGTCACATATTCCTTGAGCCAGCCAGTGCCCTCAAAAGAGGACTTTAATTAATAGAGAAAAACTTAGAGAAGTTTAGGCTTTGGTCAACAGAAGACAGACATAAAAAACGGACAAAATGATTCTAGCAAAAGTGAAAGAAGTTTTTATGCTTTTGTTTTGTTTAAGATATATTTATTTAGTGGGGGCAGGTGTGTGAGCTGGGGGAAGGGCAGAGGAAGAGAGAGAGGGAGAATCCCAAGCAGACTCCCCACTGAGCATGGAGATCTACGCAGGAATCCACCTTACAAGCAGGGCTCAGACTCATAACTGTGAGATCACGACCTGAGCCGAAACCAAGAGTGGGACACTTAACAGAACGAGCCACCCAGGGGCCCTAAAAATGAAAAGTTTTTTCTGGCTGAAACCAACAAGAAAATCAAATCCCCCTGTCTGGAACGCTCTTCCCTCAGATCTTTAGGGTGATTCACTCCTCCTCATCTTACGTACGAACCCGCAGAGACCTTCCCTGAACTTCCTACCAGAACTCCCATTTTATTCTCTTTGCCATCCTCTTTCCCAATCATTCATAGCACTTTCATTATATTAAGTCATATCACTTATGTATCCAGTCACTTATTATTTTCCTTATTGAACCCCATGAGGGTGGGACGTTAGTCTGATTTGTTCCCTATGGTATCCTCACGGCCAAGAATAATACCCACATAATAGGAACGCAATGACTTTTTGCTGAATGAATGAATGAAAAATGGAGATGGGAGAATGATGTTCCCCCCTTCTTTTTTAAAAATTTGGTTTTGATTTTTTTTTTTTTTTTT
>PITA01017675.1:18088-42721 GCA_004023965.1 Spilogale gracilis | reverse complement strand
AAAAAACCCCTTTTTATTTTAAAAGAAAAAGACCTCATTATAATTTAATATGTGCAATTCATTTTGCTGAGTAACAAGAACCATGTGAACAGTTAATACTTATGTTTCAACGTAAGAATTCTAGTGGGGTGGGGAATAATATGGAAGGAATCCTTGGTAAAAGAAAGGTAGAGCGCCAGTGATTGAAACCCACTGGGTTTGATATTTTGTTTCATGAGTTTTCAGAAAGGCAAGTTTCCATGAGGGATTGCCAGGTGAGAAAATTTAGAACTGTATTTTCTCCAAAGGAAGTCCCCGAGCTTCCCTGGGAGCATTCTCACCCATCTAACTCCACACACAAACCAGATCCTAGTGTCATCTTCTACCAGGTTTTCTAAAGCCCCTCTCTGTTTTTC
Source organism: Spilogale gracilis (assembly GCA_004023965.1). Taxonomy (NCBI): domain Eukaryota; kingdom Metazoa; phylum Chordata; class Mammalia; order Carnivora; family Mephitidae; genus Spilogale; species Spilogale gracilis. Next base: position 42,326 of record PITA01017675.1, on the reverse strand, counting down.
CTAATACAATTTTAAAAAGCTGATCGCTCCTGGGCATTGTGAAGAAACAATTTGGAAACTAAAATTACTATTAGGTGCTTGTTGTTTATATCCCATTTATTTCTCCAAAGATTTAAGGTATCATCTCATTAGCGGGTACTAGCCAACTCATGGTACATCTAAACGTAGTATTAGTGATAGTTCCCACTTACATAATGTAACTCTGGGCTGGGACTGTTTCAAGCACTTTGCATGTATTACTTCACGCAATTCCCACACATAGGAGTTAGGCCCATGGTTCTCTCTTTTTTATAGTTGAGGAGAAACTAAGGCACAGAGAAAGAGCAACTTGGCTAAGATCATCCAGTTAGTTAAGTGGCAGTATCAGGGTTTTTGTACCTTGGCAATTTAGCTCCATGGGCTGCATATTCTACTCCCAATGTAATAGATCATAAGTTGTTCTGGTCAAAGTACTTGGAGATGTGGCTTTGTGGGTTAGAGATGGTCGAGAGGGGAAAGGTATTACATTTTCACAACTTAAAAAAACTGCCATCATCAGTCTAACGTGAGAGAGAGAGACAAGTTTAGAAAGACGAGAATGAGGGGAGCTGCAGAGTTTGGGTACGGGCTCCAGATGGCTGTGGAGCACTGTGTCCCCACAGCACAGAGGTAGGTGGCAGAGTCTCTGGGCTGGGAGGCTGTGATGCACAGAGAGCTGCGGAGTTCTTCCCTGTTTATCGTGGCCCTCACTCTCCCCTTCTTCTTCATCTCTAGGCTTAGTATGAACAAGGAGACAATCCGTCCTCCAGGATTCTGCTGCAACCAGTGTAGAGTGGTCATTCCTATAGAGTAACTGCAGGTGATTGTGACAGAGTCTCCTTCCTGGGCAGTCAGGTACTGGGGACTGTGCTCCACTTCAGTTTTGCCACTTACCCCTATTCTCAAAGACATCGTCAAACACAGAATATCACTATTATTGCAACATTTCTACAAAACTCTTTACTTTACACATTTCCCAGAGGACTCTCCAGGTTAGTCATGTGGAGCCCCTTATCACCCCTCTTCAGAATTTTGAAAAAACAGGGGCGCCTGGGTGGCTCAGTCAGTTAAGCGTCTGCCTTTGGCTCAGGTCATGATCCCAGGGTCCTGGGATTGAACCCCCCAGCACTGGGCTGCCTGCTCAGCGCTTCTCCCTCTGCCCCTCCCCCTGCTCGTGCAAGTGTGTGCTCTCTGTCAAAATAAATAAATAAATAAAATCTTTAATAAGAGGCTTAAAAAAAATCCACTTAGTCTCTTGTTCCCATATCCCCAAACTCCCCAACTTACAGCTTAACTGAAGCCATAGAGTAGCCAACAAAACTTGCTGAGTCTTCACCATTATTATTGCAGCTAAGTCTCACACGGTATCTCTCTTACAGGGCTTGGAAATATATGTTAGTTGGTCAAAGGAGTGTTTTATTATTATAACTTCCGTACATTTACTTTAGAAATCAAATGGGATTCCCACCCCATCAGAGATAGCACAAATGTACATGTTTGCACTATTTATAGGGTTAGCTGCCCAATGAGCAGTTCCTGATCTTTTAAATAAAATGCCCACATTGCCATCTAGTGGCAAGATGGGCAGCAATTTGTTATGTAGGTCAAATACCAGGGAAAAACCAAGACAAATCTAAGAACCTAGGTTAGCATCACCCAATTAGGAGGGGGTGGGGATAGTGTTGGGGGTAGAGGTGGGGGGTAGGGGTGGGGAAGAGATCTCTGATGATTCTTGGCTTCAGCTGGTGGTTCCAGTCTGCCCATGCCACATTATAATGTTCTAAAAACCCAAGGACAGTTCTGTTCTTCTTTTTTTTTTTTTTTTTTAGAAGGTATTCCTTATAAATATGTCAGATTTCTTCACATGACATCTCTGTTTCTCCATGTCATATGAGTGCAGATTTCTCTTTCTTTTTTGTCCACACCTCTCCAAAGATGCTTCGAATGTTGTTGCCTTGCCAGAATATTACTTTATTCATCTGGGTTCCATTCATCTATGAGTGTTCCCTATGATCGTTTTAGTCGCTTTATCACACTGTTGAGTTATTTTGAGCTTACAGTCATTTTCTAATTTGGGGCCCCTTCTCTAGCCCCTCCACTGGAGATGCCCCTTAAGGAATACATCTAGAAGTCATGTTAGTAACAAGTGCCTTCCTTTCCCTGGCTGTAGCTTATTGGATCTGGGCATATACTGGGCTTATTAATTCGGACCAGGTATACAAACAGTTGTTAGATAGCATTAGTCATTAGAGCTATAAAATCCTGTGGGGTTTGAAACAGACTCAACCATTGGCAAAGCTGGTTAAGTTCTAACTCGGGTTATTGTGGAGTAGAAACTAACAGGCTTACCATGGAATCTGGTCTCCTAAGAGGAGAACTGATTATATATTCAGAGAGAAGTAGGTTCAGAAAGAATAGCCAATTGACAGTGCTCTTCTTGTGAGACTCAGCTGTTGTTTTCACAAATAGATTTTATGAGACTCCTCTGTATCCTTTCAGCAAATCTCCTTTTCCTCAAGCTAGTTTGTGGGAGTTACACGCCCACATCATTTTCACAAAGAGCACTGTAAAATCATGGTCCCTCCTAGTATCCGTTAGAATTGATTTTTACAAAACTACATGCAGAAAAATATAGTTATCCCCATTAAATTCCATTTTGGCTGTTTCAGTTCATTTAATATGACCTAATATATTAACTACCTACCTCAATATTGTGTTATTTGCACATTTGATGGACATACCTGATGTGAATTCACGTAAGATGAATATGAACAGGTCAAGATGAAAGATAAAATCATGTGATACAACAATAGAGATGGTTCTTTCCATTGAATCTTTATCTAGGCCCTTCTTTCCGCCGAGGACCACGGACTGTCGCATTATGCAGAGAGGCGGGGCAAAAAGTGAATAGAATTTGGAGAACCAAATAGACTTCAGCTTGTGTTAGCCCTCCACTTACTAGATACTGGGTCTTGAGAAGTTATCCCAATGCTCCATCCTCAGTTTTCTGTAAAATGGGGATAACAACACACAGACTTATGGTTTGTGATGAAGATTGCAGGTAACACTGAGAGTTAACGGAGCCCAGCAATTAAGAGCGCAGGCTTTGGTCGACTTTCCCTGAACTGGTACACTAGCTTTCCCTTCACTAACCATTCATGGGTGAGTTAGGTCATTTCTCTGTACCTCGGTTTCCCTGGGACTAATAATTGTACCTACTTCATGGGGTTGGAGTGAAGATAAAATGAATAAATTTTTGTGATGCATTTAAAACAAAACTTCAGACCTACTAGGCACTTGATAAAGGCTGGCTATTATTATTATTGATAGTACAATAAGGCCATGATAAATACATCACTCAACAAGTGATATATGATGATACTTATTTTCCTAATGATATAATGAGAAACAAACTAATCAAGTGACTTGCAAACATTTGAGACAATTTTAGTCTAAAGGAGTACCTTGGATTTAGCAGGCTTGTTTAAAAAATATCTCTAGTGAACTCATTCTAGCTCATACTGATTACTGCATTATTTTCTAAGAACACACACATTATCTGTTAATAATATGCTTGAAAGCGTTGCTGGATATCAATCCATTTCTTCCATGTTTATGCATTTGAGATTTCCTTCATTTCCCTTAGGCTTTCAAAGATATGGCCCAGTATCTCTCAAATTACACCGGAAAATTCATTTTGTGTTTTGGAAATTAATTTAAATGATCCAGAAGACTTGATTATATTGAAAACATCTATGTCTTCTTAGCTTTTCACTTATACTTTCCGATTTGTTCTTTCCAGTTCGAAAATTATTCTGCTGGATGGAATAATTTCCTTTTCCCATCACCTCCTTTTGCAGTGAAAGAACCTCTGTGCCCCTGATATTAGGGAGCGTTGCCGCTGATTTTGCCTTTCTTTATCCCCTAACAGTGTTCCAACAAGAATGTCTACGAGACAGAGAACAAGGGTCCCCAGCTTGGGGTTCCCACCTGACTACCTCCCTCAGCCAGGACTCTGAGGTTTTTGTACAGTTCCCTCTCCGTGCCCCTGGCACTGTGCGTATCTTTCAGAAGACAGTAGTACACGGCTGAGTCTGACATCTGGACTGCGGATTTGGTAATAGGGGAGTTCTTGTCCTTAATGTTTTTGGCTCCAAACTTCTTGCTGTTTTCCATTGTCTCTCTCTGAAGAAAGTGCAGAGCTTTGTTGGGGTACTGGACATACCAGAAAAGAGTAGGGTACTGTGTGGATGTGTATATGCAATTCATAGTCACAGAGGCTCCTTCCAAGGCAGTAATCTGACCTGTCTGTTGGACTGTATTGCCACGGGTTCCTCCTGCAAGGAAAAGAAAAATAGGTGTTTGTTTCATAAGTTGTAACTTTTGGAGAAAGTTTTCATTATTTTGAAATAATAAAAAACATTTCAGCAAGATATACTTACCAAACATTAGGATCAGAATTAGAGAGCCCAGAGAAGAGTTCATGTTGGTGTGTCTGGTCTACTGGAGGGAAAGAACACTATTGAAATGAAGAAGCAGAGATCATAGCTGTTCTCAGAATCCACGCGGATGTGATGACTGTCTTAGCGAACAGCGCCCCCATGTGACAAGTTAATGAACAGGTTATGAAATAATCTCTGATTCAAAAATCTGCTTTTTGTCCTCCCTACTTTTTATTTTTTTAAGATTTTATTTATTTATTTGAGAGGAAGAGAGGACAAGCGCGGGGAGGCCGACTCCCTGCTGGCAGGGATACTGACTGGGGCTGCATCCCAGGACCCTGAGATTATGACCTGAGCCAAAGGAGGACACTGAACCATCCGAGCCATCCAGGCTCCCCACTGTCCTCATTCTTAAGGTATAAATTGTTTTTTGGTGCAAAGAGGAGTTACTGCATCCCTAATGAATCTGTGGTTTCTAGGATACATATTCTATGGGAGAATAACTTCCACTAGAACTTAGACAAGCTTCAGTATTTTAGATAAAGTGGCTTCTGTTTCCCCTCAGTTTTAAAAAACAGTGCTGTGATAAATATATTCTTACATAAAACTCATTCATACATGCCAATATATGGTGTGCTAGAAAGACATTTTGACCAGATGCTCAGTCAATATTTGGCCAAAGCTAAAGGTGAACTCAAATAAAGTAGAATTAACTTCAGTAACACAAAACTCAATGCAAAGTTTTATTCAATACTTAATTATGATTGTAATTATATTATTAAAGGTTTTAACATTGACATTTTTAAAATTGAGTACAGGAAGAATAATTTTTCAAGACTGTCTTTTGTTTGCTCCTGTTATCACTATTTCTTTTCTTTTCTTTTTTTTTTTTTAAAGATTTTATTTATTTATTTGACAGAGAGAAACACAGCCAGAGAGGGAACACAAGCAGAGGGACTGAGAGAGGGAGAAGCAGGCTTCCCGCCGAGCAGGGAGCCTGATGTGGGACTCGATCCCGGGTCTCCGGGATCATGACCTGAGCTGAAAGCAGTCGCTTAACCAACTGAGCCACCCAGGCGCCCCCCTGTTATCACTATTTCACATTTGCAAACCTTTTATTGAAAATGTAGTAATGCGAGATATTTTTTGGCTCGCTCTTTTAGGAGAGGGTCATGCCAGTGGTACCTTACCCCTTTGCACCTGGATTTGAAGACTGGTGCAACTTCATTGACATTGTCCCTCCTACCAAGTGGTTTGTGTACTTGCCCTTGTTCTGTTTCCCTTGCTTGTTTTCTCCCTGTTTTTTCTTCCTCAGCCCTGGCATCATTTAATCTAGTTTCTCAGAACCAGAAAAATTGTTCTTTGGATATACAAGCCTGCACTGAGACTAGATGTAATTGGGCTTAAGAATTGAGTATTTGTAGTCTTTACTTCTGGTTACAGAGTGGGTGGCTCAAGATGAATGGTGCCCATTCGGGGAGAAGTTGGGGAGTTCTTGGAATAACAGAGAAGAAATTCTATGATTGTGTGCGTGTGTGTGTGTGTGTGTGTGTGTGTGTGATCTTCACTATTTTGATAGGTGGAAAAATGAATCACATTGTAATTTTTTTGTTTCTTTGATGGCTAAGGAATTCGTATACCTCTTATAAATTGACTGGCCATTTGTATTTCTTTTTGTGAAGTACATTTTTACCCCCACACCCCCAGGGATAATAATTGTTTTTTTTTTAAATGATTGAAGTATAGTTGACATACAATGTTATATTAGTTTCAGGTGTACGACATAGCCATATCATCATAAATGTTATTATAACATTATTGATTATATTCCGTAAACTGTACTTTTCATCTTAATGTTTTGTTATTGATTTATAAGGACATTTTAATGACAACAATAACATCAGAAAGTCACATGGTGCATATTTTAAAATAACTGATGGCAAAAAAACTTCCTTTGCTGCATTGCTAGGCTTGTAGGTTCAATCGATGAGCTAACATTTAAACAACGATTTGTTTCCTGCTTGGCCTGGGCAGGAGTTTGAAAATCTTTCCCTTCCCCATTCCCAAAAAGAAGTCTCACAATGGTTCTTACGCAGGAGAGCCAATCCTGAGGTCTGCCCACCTTCCTGGAAAGGCCCCCCACGGCTGAGCTGTCCCAAGAGGAAAGGAAGCTGCTCACCCATGACTGCGCACACCCAGACTCTAAAATACCCACTTGGGATTTACACTTGGCTGCTCCTTTTGTCCCTCTCACTGTGTCTTTAGGAACACAAAGTACACAGTTTTGTCTGTTGCTTGGATGTTGGATTTCTGTAGATAGAAGGTTTTACTCCTAACCTGATGGACCTGAAAATCTTTGTGATCTTTCTCTTCATCTTCCCTCATGAGAAGACACTCTAAAGCATCTTTGGGATACTGAACATGCCAAAAGAGGAAGGGGGAACCACTGGCTTTGTATGTGTGTTTCCATGTCAGGTATATCCCTTAAGAGAGGTCCCATGGCCCCTTGTCCCGGTCACAGTCTCCAATGGTTCTTCTTGAAAGAATCAAGGTGGTTTGTTTGTTTTGTTTTTGAAACAAAGTTTTTATGAGAATGGGTAGAAACAGCACTGAATTCAATTAGTAGAATAAGAGGTAAGAGAAATGACAGAATCGACCAGGGTTTTATTTATTTATTATTTTATTTTATTTTATTTTTAAAATAAGCCATGGCCAGTTTTATTAAAGAAAAATTTTGCATGATTTACTTTTCACCAGTCTGTTCTGGCATGCTTCTAATGATACCAGAATCACCGGATCAGTGATAGTCAGGGTGCACACCCTGTAGTGTTTCCCACGTGCTGGGACCAGTTCAGTATTATTGCCACTGTAGTGATGGACACCACCAGCTTGGGCCAACATGGTGTAGTATTCTATTTCAGGTTTCCTCAAGGCTGGGCAGTTGCTGGCGAGGATGACCAGTTTGGCTTTGCCATGTCCGATCATTTTCAGGGTCTGCTTGTACCCCAGCACGTACTTTCCACTTTTCATGACGAGCTGGAGCCTAGAGTTGATTGATTCCAGCGACTTTTTCATCTTCTTTGCAGCCACCATCTTCCTGTCTTAGATGCGGGATGGCCCCAACCAAGAGCAGCCGCCAAAATGACCAAGAGAGAAAAAGGAAAGAGCTCCCTCCCCAACCAGAGTTTTAAACGATCATTTTGCTCACCAGAGAGGAATAAGCTTTCAGGCCTCATGGTGGAAGCACAGATCTGGCTGCTCCAAGTGAGCCCACAGTTTCTCCTTGGAGAAAAAATCATGGATTGGTTGGATCCCAAGACCTGTCTTGTTTTGGACGTGCCACACAGTACAAGTGAAGGATAAGGCTGTTAACCTGTAGCAGGGATGTCGTACAACCTTCCTTTTGGCCTTGGGGACTAGTTCTTTTGAGTAGTGATTTCTCTTTTAGATGTGAGACCCACTGCATTTTCTGGGTCCTTAGAAGAATGAGTTTAGAAGTACTTGCAATGCCACCTTGGCATCTTCCTTATCTTAGACACACCAAGGCACGCAAATGTTTCTGCACTGGAGGAAGAAACAAAATAGGATGGCAAAATAGAATGGCACCCTCCCATGGGTAGGAAGTGAATGTTGAACATCTCTCATAATTCTTATTGAACTAGTAACTAGACGAGGGAAGTTCTGATTTGTGAGACACATGCTGCCCTCTCTGTGTCCAGCTAAATCAATAGAAATGAATAGTAATGATGATAGCTCGCGCTTCCTGAGGCACCAAGGGCTTGGCATTGAACCGGAGGCTTTGCATACATTAATTCATATGCCTATAAGAGTAGATGTTGGTCCTGTGGTCATTCCCACTTTGCAGATGAGAGAACTGATGGCCAGAGAGGTTAATAAATTGTCCAAGGTCACACACTACTCAATGCTAGGTCTGCCTCTCCATTCCCTGAGCCCATGGGCCTTGTGTATCTGCTCACAGTTCATTCAATAGATATTCACTGGGCTTCAGACACTATACAAATCTGTCAAATAGAAGTTCAATATTGGTCAAATAAATGAATGATTCAATCAATGAGGAATGAATGAATAAATATTTGCTTTCAGAGCCTGGGTGTTTAACTGGAATATATACTCTTTCTAAGGGTTTCTTGTGCACATTTTTTCTCCTTGCCCTAGACTGGAAGAGAAGGCAACCAAGGCTTTCAGGAAAAAGCTGCAGGTTGACTATGTTAAATGCTTTTTTAAAAAAATATTTTATTTATTCATTGAGAGAGAGAGTGAGTGAGAGAGAGCATGAGAAGGGAGAAGGTCAGAGGGAGAAGCAGACTCCCCGTGGAGCTGGGAACCCGATGTGAGACTCGATCCCGGGACTCCAGGATCATGACCTGAGCTGAAGGCAGTGGCTTAACCAACGGAACCACCCAGGTGCCGCTATGTTAAATACTTTTTAATGATGATGCAGTTTCTCCTGTTAGGGGAGAACTCGGAAATGTTATCAGGAGAGACCAAGTCCCTCGTGGGACCCCACACTTGGTTCAAAAACTGGCCCCCATATACAGAGAGTAGGGAAAGACTGAAAAAAGGGGCAGACCACTCCAGGTTGGTGGGTGGCAGGAAATGAGCAAGGGAATTTACATATGAGGCTGGTCTTGGGTGGCCACAGAGTGAGCACATCTCCATCTCCACCTGCCGGGAAATTAACATTTATAAAGACCTTACTGGGATCCAGTCAAGTATACCATCCAGTTGGTCTCAACAACTCTTTGCTCTTTCAAGGCTGTGTCCTTGAAAATGATTCCCACCATGGAAACAGCAGGAAGAACGCACATTCCAAGGACAGAAGAGGGGGTGAGGAACCTCTGAATGCCCAAGTCCACCAGTCATGTCCTCTCAATGACCTCCTCCAAAACTAGCCTAGACAGCACCTAAGGTGACGGGCAACAGATGCTTCTCACTTTGAAGCTGTAAAAAAGCTCCTGGTAAAGCTAAGCCCTTTGTTTGTTTGGACTAATAATCCCTTTATTATACCATTTTCCTTTGCAAATAGGTCTCTTCAAATACCTAGGTCTCTGCGACTGGGGTCCTAATTAAATAGATTGTATTCAGTCTCCAGATGCCAAGAGAATTGGTGTCTCATCAGCTCAGAAGTTTCTGGAAGAGGCCATGTGCCACACCAAATGACACAGTTAATTTGTGTGTACTTCCATAGGACTGAACTACTATTAAATTAAAACCATCCATATCTGGGCAATTTGTGTGGCTAGCAGAAATTCAAGCTGAGGTCCAGGACCAGCTTCCTGGGTGTGAAAACTACAGCCTCGTGGGACATTCGGCAGGTCCCATGCTTACTTAGTTCTGTTGCTGCTGTCTTGAAATTCTTCGTAAATTTGAATAAGGGGCCATGCATTTGCACTTGGCATTGGGCCCTACCAATTTTGCAGACAGTCCTGTTAGAGGCCTGTATCTCCTGGGAGCCTGGGACTGAGCATTCTTCTCCATTGTGAGTCACTGGTCCCTGCTTAGAGTAAGGGGATGGCAGAGATGCTTATTCGCAGGCATTTTTACTCTCCCTCTGCTTCATAATACCTTCTGTGTCATATTGCCCTCATCATCACAGTACAATTTTCTAAGGTCCTTAACACGTCCGACTTTGAGGAGGAGTCTGACACAACAGAACAAAACTCCAATATGTGTCTTCAGGGAGCTGTCTTGGCAACAAGCCTTCTGGTATCTGAGGTCAGATCTTATCCTGTTCCCCCAAGCTCACAGGTGTCCACTATCCAGGACTCCTAGCAAGGCTATCAAATGCATCCCCAGCTCTCCATCAGCAGGAGCAGAAACGACAGCTGCTCCTGAAGCAGCTTTTCTTGTGGAAGAAGCCTCTGAGCTCAGGGACACAGCAGACATCTGATTCTGATGTTTATACAACAATCCTCCCTGCTTTCATCCCACTACCTATTGTTTGTTCTCCACACAGCAGCCACATTGAGACTGTTAAATGCAAGTCAAATCCTGTTGTTCTTTCTCAAAACTCTCCTGTGGCTCCTCATTTCGCCCAGTCCTTGAACGCATTGGACACTTCTGACTTAAAACTGAGCTCTTGCCTTTGTCTGGAAAGCTCTTGCCCAGATATCCTTCATGCCTGGGCCCTTATCCTCTCTACGTGTTTGATTAAATGTTCTCCTCTCACTGAGCCTACTCTGACCACCTTGCCTACAATTACAAAGGGAATTGACCTCCCCAGCCCCTACTCCTTGCAATCCCTCTCCCCTTCACCCTGCTCAGTGCTTGTCTTTACAGACTTATCTTTTAATATACTATAAAAATTGCTTTTTATGTTTAATGCATATTAGAACGAAATCTCCAGGAGTGCCTGGGTGACTCAGTTGGCTAAACGTTGGACTTCTGATTTCGGCTCAGGTCATGATCTCTGGGTCCTTAGATTGAGCCCTGCATCAGGCTCTATGCTCAGTGAGGAGTCTGCTTGTCCCTCTACCTCTGCTTCTCCCCAGCTCACTCTCTCTCGCTCTCTCTCTCAAACAATAAATAAAATCTTAAAAAAAAGAGAATTAAATCTCTATAAATTTAATTTGTTGAGTGTTTTGTTAACAGGTATATCACAAAACCTAGAAGAAATCTATAAATTTAATTTGTTGAGTGTTTTGTTAACAGGTATATCACAAAACCTAGAAGAAATCTGGTATAGAGTGGACATTTCCTAAAGCACTTGTGGAACACAATATTTAATCTAAGAACAAGCATACTTCCTATATTACAAAGGGACTGGACCCATTGTCCCCATGGCCACACACATTGTGTCGACATTTATACCAACTCTGTGCCAGGCACTGTGTTTATGGATTTTACAGACAGAAAGGTAAAGATAACTGATTCCCTGCCAGCTGGTCTTCCAGAGGGAAACTGGTCTTGAAGAGCTCCAGCCCCGTGCTTAAGTGATTTCAGAAGAGCATTGGAGTGAGATCAGGATTGAAGGCTAGTTGCCATCACTTCCTGTTGCTGGAATTGCAGGGTTTGGAACCCAATCTTTATGCTGGAGTAAAGCCTCGTGATTCCTGATAAAACAGCTTAAAATCTGCATGGCTCAAAATTGGGATCTTGTTCTTAGAGTCTGGCCCTGCTAGAGTGCCATATGGTGCCCCAGGATGTGGTGGGGTGGGGTGCTGCCCCTGGGGAAACCACAGACCTGCCCCTTCTCCTATCTTTGTGACTTTCCTTCAATAAACACTGTTCTAGGAGGTCTGGTATTTGTACTGTTTACTTGACATATATTCCATCTTATTTTAAATGTCATAAAAACTTTGGCAAGTGGTTATTATTTTTCCACGTATTTTGATGAGAAAAATGAGGCTTAGGTATATTATGTAACCTGCCTAAGGGTACTGAGCTCATAGTAGAAGAGTCTGAATATCAACAAATCCCTTCTGACATCAAGTCTGGTGTTCATACTATTGTATTATTAGAGTTTCCAATTCTATATGCAGTGGGATAAGAGTTTCAAATATCATCTGACATATTTTCCTTCTTTAAAATTCATTTCTTCCCCTGTAACCCGTTTGCCATAAATTCTGGGGATGAATTTTATTGATCCAGGAAAAGGAGATTGCAAAAGAATCCAATAAGACCAAAGATTCAAATTCTTGACTTTGGTTTTCAAAATAGACTTTAAAAATGTTAGAAGGAGAAGATATCCTAAAAATGAAAGCACTTTTGAATTGCAAAAGCCAGGCACCTGATTTTTTGTTTTGAAAATTTATATGTCAAGGGCAAAGACTGATGTTTCAGAGCACTTTTTTTTTTTTTTAAGAGAAGGAGAGAGAGAGAGAGAAGGGGGGTGGAGGGGCGGAGGGAGAGAGAGACTCTTAAGCAGGCTCCCCACCTAGTACTGAGTCCTATATGGGGCTTGATCCCAACTCTGAGATTATGACCTAGGTTGAAATCAAGAGTCAGATGCTTAACCAAGGGAGCCACCAGGTGCCCCTGGGGCAATTTTATCATGACTTGAGTCTAAAACCCTGAGCTAGTAATGCTGGTGATAAAACAAAACAAAACAAAACAAAACAAAACAAAAAAACAAAACAAAACATGACAGTGTCTATCCAATGCAAAGGGAAAATTTTCTGCTTTCTGTCTGGAGAAATTCAGAGAGGACCCAGCTCTGTAAAATGATGCACTCCCGCACATTTCGGTCCTATAGAGTAGAAATAGTACCATGGCCTATTTAAATACTGATTTTCAAAAATATCTGAAACTATTTTGCTTGCCTGAAGGAGTTCATGGAAAGTAGCTAGGAATTGAGAATTGCTGTGTTCATCCAAGGGAACCTTGGGAAGGTACATGGTACACAGTCCAAGTGAAGGATGTGGGTGAATCTCAGAGGATCAGCAACTCCAGTAAGAAGGGAGTTGGGAGTCAAGATAGCTGGGAGAGGCGAAAGAGCTTGCACATGGAGTCTTAGAGAAATTCCTAGAAGCTGCCATATGACAACTTACACTTATATTTCATTGACCAGAACTTTGTGTATGGTCATATTTACTTCAAGGAGGGCTGGGCAACAAATGTTTTATTTTAAGGTAGAATAAAGGAGGCAAAGTGAGCAGAATGGATATTGAGGGGAAAGTAGAAGGCTGTATTTGTCACATAAGATGAAGAAGAAATAGATGATTTTCTGGGCATTGTGCTAAACAGACAGACTTTATGTATATAAGTCATAAACTGTATTCCGCCAACACAGACGCTCAATAAATGAAACAAAAGGGCGCCTGGGTGGTTCAGTGGGTTAAAGTCTCTGCCTTCGGCTCAGGTCATGATCTCAGGGTCCTGGGATCGAGGCCTGCATCAGGCTCTCTGCTCGACAGGAGGCCTGCTTCCTCCTCTCTCTCTGCCTACGTGTGATCTCTCTCTCTGTCAAATAAATAAATAAAATCTTAAAAAAATAAATGAAACAAAAGCAATTTGCAAGAAGTTGATAAAATAAGTAGAAGATTTCAATAGCCTTCCTTAGGAGTGTGATGGATTCAACAGAAAACAAAACAAGGGCATAAAAGAATTTAATGATACAATCGAAAAAGTAGAGTATATAGTTATCCATGCATATATAAATTTATAGCTTTGAAATAAAATTAATTATGGTTATGTGTTTGGCCTTAAAGTAAACCTTAAATTTTTTTTGAAAAGTAGAGCTTTTGTAGGCATATTCTCTGATCATAATCCAATTAACATAAAAATGTGAAAAGGTAAAAAATGTTAAGTCTTGAAGAAATGAATTTCTGGATAAACCTTGGAGCAGAATCAAACTTAAAATTAACCTAGGATGCCAAAAAGAAAGAAAAAGAATAGTTCAGAACAAAACCTATGAGACAGAGTGGAAGAATATAAGGTATAAATAGCATAATTGAGAAAAATTTCTCCTGTCCTAATCCTTAGAATGAGTAGAGTTGGTAACTGTTGCATCCCATCAGGAAGAAGCTCTGCGTGTTTATGGATCTTGTTAGTAAAAGCTCTAGTCATTGGCAACCACAGCTGGAAGGTGGGTTAAAATCACCAGAAACATTTATGGGGATTCCTCCAGGGCAAACATACTTGGTTTCACATGCTCTGCTGTGTTGGTGCTGTTTTCAGCCCTCACACCCTTAAAATCAACTGGTTCAGTTTTGACCACCTGGATTTATATCTTTTAGGATAACGTGTAATGATATATTTTTAGTGAAACTAGGTGATCTGAGGAAAAGAAAATAAAAATCTGTGTATTCATAAATTGTGAAGGGTCAGTAGGGGCAGTGAGAAGAACTTAATGTTTTATTTTTTAAATGTCAAATTAATGGCTATCTTTAAAATGTCTGAGTCATATTCATGTTTTGGGGTTTGCTTATATTCTTGGCCCCCAAAAGACTCACAAGTTAATTTCAGAATCTGATTCCTCTATTCTAAGGAGGAGGCTTAAGGATTCAAGTGTTTCTTCAATAAACTCAATTAGATTGAGCAATGATTTTTTTTCCTGTCTGTCATGAATGGCTTTTTTGTGAAACTGTTATCAACATCAAAATCAACGTAAATGGTAATGATGCTAAATGTTACAGAAAGGTTATAGGAACTCTGAGAGAAAACCATTGTCTGATTATATTACGATGCCAAGAGTGAGTTCATAAATGCTAAATAAAAGCTTCCACATAAGAAGTCACCAATAAGGAAGCTCAGTTGTAGCAGTTCAGGAAACTTGAAATTCAAGACACATTATGAATATTTATACATAGAAGGTCAATGTTCTTTCAGCCTAATCTATAAGAGTAGAGCCTCTGCTTGACTCAAAGGAAGATGGAACTAAGTCAGTTTTTCAAGTCAAATTTCATTTTTTCCCATTTTTAAAAAAAGATTTTATTTATTTGACAGAGAGAGAGATAGCCAGAAAGGGAATACAAGCAGGGGGAGCAGAAGAGGGAGAAGCAGGCTTCCTGCTGAGCAGGGAGCTCGATGCGGGGCTTGAACCTGGGACTCTGAGCTGAAGGCAGACGCTTAACAACTGAGCCCCCCAGGCACCCCTTTCCTCCCCATTTTTACTTTTATTTTATTTATTTATTTTTATCATAGCCCAGCCACCCTGTCCCTCTCCCATACCCCCAGTAACCCTAAGTTTGTTTTCTGAGATTAAGAGTCTCTTATGGTTTGTCTTCCTCCATGATCCCATCTTGTTTCATTTTTTCCCTTCTGCCCCCATGACCCCCCGCCCTGCCTCTCAAATTCCTCAATCAGAGAGATCATGTGATAATTGTCTTTCTCTGATTGACTTATTTTGCTCAGCATAATACCATCCAGTTCCACCCACATCATTGCAAGTGGTAGGATTTCATTCTTTTTGATGGCTGCATAGTATTCCATTGTGTATATATGCCATATCTTTATCCATTCATCTGTTGATGGACACCTAGGTTATTTCCATAGTTTGGCTATTGTGGACATTGCTGAATAAACATTCGGGTTCAAGTGCCCCTTCGGATCACTACATTTGTACCTTTAGGGTAAATACCCAGTAGTGTGATTACTGGGTCATAGGGTAGCTCTATTTTCAACTTTTTGAGGAATCTTCCTACTATTTTCCAGAGTGGCTGCACCAGCTTGCATTCCCACCAACAGTGTAGGAGGGTTCCCCTTCCCCTGCATCCTGGCCAACATCTGTCATTTCCTGGCTTAATTTTAGCCATTCTGACTGGTGTAAGATGGTATCTCACTGTGGTTTTGGTTTGTATTTCCCTGATGCTGAGGGATGTTGAGCACTTTTTCATGTGTTTGTTGGCCATTTGGATGTCTTCTTTGCAGAAATGTCTGTTTATGTCTTCTGCCCATTTCTTGATTAGACTCTTTGTTCTTTGGGTGTTGAGTTTGATAAGTTCTTCATAGATTTTTGATACTAGTCCTTTATCTGATATTCATTTGCAAATATCTTCTCCCATTCTGTCAGCTGTCTTTTGGTTTTGTTGACTGTTTCTTTTGCTGTGCAAAAGCCTTTGATCTTGATGAAGTCCCAATAGTTCATTTTTTTTCCTTGCTTCTCTTCCCTTTGTTTCTAGGTAGAAGTTGCTGTGGCTGAGGTCGAAGAGGTTGCTGCCTGCGTTCTCCTCAAGGATTTTGATGGATTCCTGCCTCACATTGAGGTCCTTCATCCATTTTGAGTTTATTTTTCTGTGTGGTGTAAGGAAATGGTCCAGTTTCATTCTTCTGCATGTGGCTGTCCAATTTTCCCAACACCATTTGTTGAAAAGATTGTCTTTTTTCCATTGGACATTCTTTCCTGCTTTGTCAAAGTTGAGTTGACAATAGAGTTGAGGGCCCATTTATGGGCTCTTTATTCTGTTCCATTGATCTATATGTCTGTCTTTGTGCCAGTATCATACTGTCTTGATGATGACAGCTTTGTAATAGAGCTTCAAGTCTGTAATTGTGATACTGACAACTTTGGTTTTCTTTTTCAACATTCCTCTGGCTATTTGGGGTCTCTCTGGTTCCATGTAAATTTTATGATTATTTGTTCCATTTCTTTGAAAAAAAAACTGATGGTATTTTGCTAGGGATTGCATTAAATATGTAGATTGCTTTAGGTAGCATAGACATTTTCACAATATTTGTTCTTCCAATCCATGAGTTTAGAACATTTTTCCATTTCTTTGGGTCTTCCTCAATTTCTTTCATGAGTACTTTATATTTTTCTGAGAACAGGTTTGGTGCCTCTTTGGTTAGGTTTATTCCTAGGTATCTTATGGTTTAGGGTGCCATTGTAAATAGGATCGGTTCCTTAATTTCTGTTTCTTCTGTCTTGTTGTTGGTGTATAGAAATGAAACTGATTTCTATGCATTGATTTTATATCCTGACACTTTACTGAATTCCTGTATGAGTTCTAAGAGTTTTGGAGTGGAGTCTTGTGGGTTTTCCACATAAAGTGTCATATCATCTGCAAGGAGTGAGTTTGACTTCTTTTTTGCCAATTTGAATGACTTTTATTTCTTTTTGTTGTCTGATTGCTGAGGCTAGGACTTCTAGTACTATGTTGAATAACAGCGGTGATAGTGGACAGCCCTGCTGTGTTCCTGACCTTAGGTGAAAAGCTCTCAGTTTTTCTCCATTGAGAGTGATATTTGCTGTGGGTTTTTCATAGATGACTTTGATGATATTGAGGTATGTACCCTCTATCCCTACACTGTGAAGAGTTTTGATCAAGAAAGGATGCTGTACTTTGTTAAATGCTTTTTCACCATCTATTGAGAGAATCATATGGTTTTGTTCTTTCTTTGATTAATGTAGTATATCACATTGATTGATTTGTGGTTGTTGAACCAAACATGCAGGCCAGAAATAAATACCATTTAGTCATGGTAAATAATCCTTTTAATGTACTGTTGGATCCTATTGGCTAGTATTTTGGTGAGAATTTTTGCATCCATGTTTATCAAGGATATTGGTCTGTAATTCTCCTTTTTGATGGGGTCTTTGTCTGGTTTTGGGATCAAGGTAATGCTGGCCTCATAAAATAAGCTTGGAAGTTTTCCTTCCATTTCTGTTTTTTGGAACAGTTTCAGGAGAATAGGTATTAATCTTCTTTAAATGTTTGGCAGAATTCCCCTGAGAAGCCATCTGGCCCTGGACTATTGTTTTTTGGGAGATTTTTGATGACTGCTTCAATTTCCTTACTTATTATGGGTCTGTTCAGGTTTTCTATTTCTTTCTGGTTCAGTTTTGGTAGTTTATATGTCTCTAGAAGTACATGCATTTCTTCCAGATTGTCCAATTTGCTGGTGTATTGGTACTCATAATGTTTTCTTATAATTGTATTTTGTTTGATGATGGTTGTGATGTCTCCTCTTTCATTCCTGATTTTATTAATTTGGGTCCTTTCTCTTTTCTTTTTGGTAAGTCTGGGCAGGGGTGTAACAATCCTGTTAATTCTTTCAGAGTCAGCTCCTAGTTTTGTTGATTTGTTCTACTGTTCTTTTGTTTCTATTTCACTGATTTCTTCTCCGATCTTTACTATTTATCTTCTCCTGTTGAGTTTAGGCATTCTTTGCTGTTAATTCTGCAGCTCCTTTAGGTGGAGGGTTAGGTTGTGTCCTTGAGATCTTTCTTGTTTCTTGAGAAAGGCTTGTATTGCTATATACTTTCCTCTCAGGACTACCTTTGCTGTGTCCCAAAGATTTGAACAGTTGAATTTTCATTTTTGTTTGTTTCTATAATTTTTACAAATTATTCTTTAATTTCCTGGTTGGCCCATTCATTCTTTAGTAGGATACTCTTTAGCCTCCATGTATTTGAGTTTTTTCCAACTTTCCTCTTGTGGTTAAATTCTAGTTTCAAAGCACTGTGGCCTGAAAATATGCAGGGAATGATCCTAATCTTTTGGTACAGGTTGAGATCTGATTTGTGACCCAGGATGTGATCTATTCTGGAGAATGTTCCACGTGCACTAGAGAAGAATGTGTATTCTCTTGCTTTGGGATGGAATGTTCTGAATATATCTGTGATGTCCATCTGGTCCAGTGTGTCATTTAAAGCCTTCATTTCCTTGTTGATCTTTTGCTTAGATGATTTGTCTGTTTCAGTAAGGGAGGGTGTTAAAGTCCCCTACTATTGTATTATTGTTGATGTGTTTCTTTGATTTAGTCATTAATTGCTTTATATAATTGGTGCTCCTGTGTTAGGAGCATAGATATTTTCAATTCTTAGATCTTCTTGTTGGTCAGATCCTTTAAGTATGATATAGTGTCATTCCTCCTCTCTTATTAAAATCTTTGCTTAAAATCTAATTTGTCTGATATAAGGATTGCCACCCCAGCTTTCTTTTGATGTCCATTAGCATGGTGAATAGTTTTCCACCCCCTAACTTTCAATCTGGAGGTGTCTTTGGGTCTAAAGTGAGTTTCATGGAGACAGCATATTGACGGGTCTTGTTTTTTCATCCATTCTGATATCCTGTGTCTTTTGATTGGAGCATTTAGTCCATTTACATTCAAGAGTAACTCTTGAAAGATATGACTTTAGTGCCATTGTATTGCCTGTAAGGTGACTGTTTACTGTATATTGTCTTTGTTCATTTCTGGTCTGTTACTTTTAGGTTCTCTCTTTGCTTAGAGGACCCCTTTCAATATTTCCTGTAGGACTAGTTTGGTGTTTTCAAATTCTTTTAGTTTTTGTTTGTTATGAAAGCTTTTTATCTGTCCTTCTATTTTCAATGAAAACATAGCTGGATATAGTATTATTGGCTGCATATTTTTCCCATTTAGTGCTCTGAATATATCATGGCATTCTTTTCTGGCCTGATAGGCCTCTGTGGATAGGTCTGCCAATCTAATATTTCTGCCATTGTATGTTACAGACCTCTTCTCCCAAGCTGCTTTCAGGATTTTCTCTTTGCCATGAGACTTGTAAGTTTTACTTTAGATGATGGGGTGTGGATCTATTTTTATTGATTTTGAGGGGGGGTTCTCTGTGCCTCGTGGATTTTGATGTTGTTTCCCTCACCAAATTAGGGAAATTCTGTGCTATAATTTGCTCCAAAATACCTTCTGTCCCTCTCTCTCTTTCTTCTTCTTCTGGAAACCCAATTATTCTAATATTGTTTCATTTTATGATATCAATTATCTGTTGAATTCTCTCCTCATGGTCCAGTAGTTGTTTGTCTCTCTTTTTCTCAGCTTCTTTATTTTCCATCATTTGGTTTTCTATATCACTAATTCTTTCTTCTGCCCCATTTATCCTAGCAGTAAGAGCCTCCATTTTAGCTCCATTAATAGCTTTTTAAATTTCAACTTGGTTAGATTTTAGTTCTGAATTTTTCCACAAAGGGATTTTATTTCTCCAGGAAGGGATTCTCTACTATCTTCCATGCTTTTTTTTGAGCCAAGCTAGCACCTTGATAATCTTCATTCTGAACTCTAGTTCTAAGATATTACTAATGTCCTTATTGATTAGGTCCCTAGCCATCGGTACTGCCTCTTGTTCTATTTTTTTTTTTTTGAGGTGAGTTTTTCTGCTTTGTCATTTTATCCAGATAAGAATAGATGAATGAGAGAACAAAATACTAAAAGAGTAGTGACGGCCCCAGAAAAAATATACACTAACGAAATCAGAAGAGACCCAAACCTGGGGGGAGAAGAAAGGAAAAAATAACTTTATCTATATTTATCTGTATATATCTGTGTCTTTATATACATATGATCATATATATATGATTAGGCTAGTGAATAGAACAGAGACACACACTTGATTTTGGGTGTATTTTGGTTTGTTAGAAGAAACTGCCTCCCAGAATTTTAAAGAAAGAAAAACTTATATATGTACAAAAATAAGGGTATATATAATGAAAAGATGGAAAATGATTATAAAGATGAAAATTAAAAAGATTTTAACAAAAGAATTGATTAGATAAGATGTTGATTGAAAAAAGAAAAAAAGAAAAAGACAAAAGAGGGAAGAATGTGATGAGGCTGGAGACTAGAACAAAGCCATGTGCTAGATTTAGAGTATGTTTTCATCTATTAGAAGAAACAGTGTCCCAAAATTTTAAAGAAAGAAAAACCTATATGTATACAAAAAATAAGCTTAAATACAATGAAGGGATACAATATGACTAAAACAATGAAAATTAAAAAATATTTTTTAAAAAAGGTATTGGTAAGATAAAATAGTTTAAAAACATTAAAACAGGAAAGGGAAAAATTTTAAAAAATAGAATAAGAAAAAATAAAATAAAAAAATTTAACTTTGAAAGACTAAAGAATCATGGGGAAAAAGCCATGAATTCTACATAGTGCTTTCCCCTAACTCTGAAGTTCTGCAGTTCTCATTGATTGGTGAACTTGTTCTTGGCTGGATGTTCTCGCTGATCTTTTGGGGGAGGGGCCTGTCACAGTGATTCTCAAATGTCTTTGCCCAAGGAGGAACTGCCCTGCCCTTGCCAGGGGCCACGCTAAGCAATGTGCTGAGGTTCACTCTCAGGAGCTTTTATTCCCTGAACACTTTCCTTTCTGTACAGCTTTGGAGGCCAGGAATGAAGATGGTGACCTCCTAGTCTCTGGCCTAGAGGAGCTGAGAGCTTGGAACTCACTCCTCAGTGTGTCCCCCTAGAAAAGCAGTCACTCACACCTGTCTCCCTGGTCTCTGGCCTCACTCTGTGCTCACCTGGCCTGTGACCAAGCATTTCTATCTCTGGTGCCAGGCCCCATTTGGAGTCTCCAAACCCAGTAGATTCCTGCAGCATGTTCTTCTGCCACTCCTCCCAGTGGAGGAAGGAGGGGGTCTCTTCGGATCTGCCACACATGGGGTCCCTGCTCCAAGAGCAGTGGCCCGACTGTGCCTTGGATCACAGTTTGAGGTAACCTCGAGCTGAGAGCCCACTTGTCAGCTCCGTCTCTGCAGCCACCTTCCCACTCTGATACCTGGGAGCTCTGCCATGCTCAGGCTCCCCAGGTCCTTCTGTAACCCTGTGAGTCCTGAGACCACACTGTCCCAGTGAGGGCTCCACCCCCTGCTTAGCCTCTGGAGCAATGTCTCTCAGTGGAGCAGACTAACTGGCCACAAGCCTCCCTCCCAACCGTGCTCTGTCCTCCTAAATGTGCCTCGGATCCACTTCTCTGTCTGCATCCTACCTTCCTGAATGTAGTTACTTTTCTGTTCCTAGAATTGCTGCTCTTCTCTTGGATCTCCTATTGGGTCTGTAGGTGTTCTGACTGATTTGATAACCATCTAGCTAAACTCCTGGGACCTGACCATATCTAGGTCTCCTACTCCTCCACTATGTTGCTCATCCCTCAAATTTCATTTTGTGTAAATATGGAAGTTAGTCTAGTCAGTGCTGTATGTTCTGGGTGATGTAAGGAGCTTTTGGTCTATACCTTGCTGGAGCTGACCTTTCTCATCCGGTCAGCATGTTGCTATGGATGCTGAGTAGCTTGTGAAGATCCTGAGGCTATTTGGAGAAATAAGATTTTTCTTTTCTTTTCTTTTTAAAAATGTGCTGTTGCTTACAAGATTCCAAATATTGAAATGTTAAGGTCAGGTTTTACATTGTACAGTTATTTCTGGAAAATTTTACCTAAAAGCCTGACTGAATCAAGATTATTTTTCTAGGAAAAATAATGGAGGAAAATAATGGAGGAAAATCTGATGAAACAAGAATCTGAAGGTACTGATTAAGCCTTTTCCATCTCTCTGGTAGACCAAGGAATCTTGTTCTCAATTATTTTTTTTTAAGATTTTATTTATTTACTTGACAGAGAGAAACACAGCCAGAGAGGGAACACAAGCAGGGGGAGTGAGAGAGGGAGAAGCAGGCTTCCTGCTGAGCAGGGAGCCTGATGTGGAGCTTGATCCAGGGTCTCTGGGATCATGACCTGAGCCGAAGGCAGTTGCTTAACCAACTGAGCCACCCAGGTGCCCCTGTTCTCAATTATTTCTATATAAATCTCATTTTAAAATATTTAATTTATTTATTTTGGTTAAAGAGAGATAATCTGAAGCAGACTCCACAGTAAGCATGGAGTTTGATGTGGGCCTCAATATCATGACCTTGAGATCCTGACCTCAAAAGAAACTGAGAGCCAGAGGCTTAACCCACTGAGCCATCTGGGCTCCCCTAGAGCTCATTGTTATAGGATGATTTTCCTGACAGTGAAATTTGTTCTTATCTAGACAGAAAAGGGCAAAGTTTAAGTAGATTTTACAATTTAACAAAATAAAAAAAGAAAAATGAAGGGAGAAGGAAAAGGAACTGACAAGTAATAAGAAAAAAATAGGTTCATTGGACTGGCAAAGATGTACTTAGTCTCAAGGCAAATCCAGGTAAGAGCCCCAAATAAGGTTTTTCTGAGATTCCATCCTGCACCTTCTGTAGGAGACGTTGTATGCAGTAGGGAGCTTGGAACTGTGGGAAAAGCGGGGTCACAATTGCTCATGATCAAGTGGCAAAGAAACAGTGACATTTAGATAGAATTTTTAAAGTACAATTTTATTGACTGTTGGCTTCAGGGAGCATCTTATTTTTCCAAAACCACTCCCAGGATTGAGAAAGTTGCTCAATTATTTACCCCATCTTATAGATGTGGAAAACAGTGGAGGACAGAAAACCATAAATTCCCTGTTCAGGGATGGTTACTGATGGTGTTTACTAAGAACTCCACTGTCTTCCTTAGCTTTGGTTGGTCTGAGGTGAAACACCACCATGTTCAGGGCTCTTATACTCTTTCTATTCTCTATCCTCTGTCCCTTCCCCAGTAAAAAAGGTGAAAAGTTATTAAAAATTCAATTGCTTTAATAAGAGAAGCTTCATTATTATATGGATGACTCTTTTACTCAATCCCTTCCTTCAAAAAGTTACCAAATTACTTGGTAGGGTTCTCTCCTGATTTTATTTCACAGAAGTCTATTAAAAATGCTGCTGAAGTAATTTTGGCAGATAATAATGTTCTTTCTATTTCTGGTTATGTGTTAACTTTTGCTCCAAGAGCAACAGTGATGCATGCATGATAAGTCATTTGTGCATCAATCTCTGACTTTATTCCTTTTCTCACAGGTTCTATAAGATCCTTGAGCTGAATGGGACTGATCCCCATATCTTTGTAACTCAGAGCACAATGGAAGCCACCATGTCATTTCTGGGGCCTTCATATTTATGAATTTGGGATGATCAGGGAACTTTTTAGTCAAAAGTTCCTTCTCTCTCATATTTTCTCTTATTCACCCAGTCAGTAAGCTGAGTCTCCTGCTTAGAATTTATCAACAAAGTAGGATCTCTCATTCATACACAAAAAAATCATGTTCTTTTGCTATAAAGCTCCAATGATAAATCAGGAAAAAGAATAGAAAAATAGGACACACTGATGTCTTTGGATCAAGTAGTCCTACTGTGTTGTCTTACAATTTTTATTCAAGCACTGTAACTTCAAAGCCAATGTACAATATAAGTAAATCTGTATTTTATATGTGTGGCCATACATTGCTCCTTATATATTCCTGAATGCTGAAAAAATGGATCACAGTTTACAGATATAAATACTATTGCATCTACAATGATCAAGAAGTAACTAGGGTAATCTAGGGAGGGAAACGAAACAACAGAGATTTTGAACACAGAAACAAACTGAGGGACTTGGAGGGAGGGGGGTGGAGGGATGGGAGAGCCTGGTGGTGGGTACTGGGGACACCTAAAGCAGGGAGCACTGGGTGTGGGGAATGGGGAATGAATCTTGAAACACTGGAAAAAAAAATTTAGTAACAATAA
>PITA01017675.1:0-17988 GCA_004023965.1 Spilogale gracilis | reverse complement strand
AGAAGTAACATCTCTGACCTTTTATGCCTGTGAGAACTTTATTGATGTTCCCCTCAGTATTATGGGATCTATCTTTCTACATAGTGAAAGAATCTGATTTTAGCTTGGGTTTTAGATGGTGACTAACCCAGCCCACTAACAAGCATTATCCAACAAAGAATCAGGGGCAGAACAAGCAACCAAACTCAGGATATGGACTTTGCTGGCAGAGGAAGGAGCAGAGCTGGGGAACAGTCCCCAGTTGCTGGGTGGCAGCAAGAAAAGCAGGCATGAACATTTTTAAAAATAATTAGAGGGGATAAAAGCCTTGAAAACAATAAAGAATTGACATTATGACCTTGAGAACGAATGTAAGTAAACACAAAAAAATCCTGAAATTTCTGACCTCTCATTGCAAACTATTTTGGGACAAAGGTATTATAAGACAAGTAGAGGCACAACGGGACCTAGAGAAAGATAAACCCAGGTTTTATCAAGGTAGATACCCCTTACTTTGCCAATAAACTAATGTGCTTTCATGAATCCTTAGCAGGGAGACTAGAACTTAATGTGTAACTTTATGTCATTGTATTAAATTGTGCTCAGTTCACAAAAGCATATAGTAGGGCACCCACCAGTGGTAAAATTTGAGTCATTTCTATTATTCAGTAAGAAAATCCCAGAAAACCATCGTATATTCACTGAAGCCAGCATCCCTTAGAAAAGGAAGTATTAATACTATGGAATCATTATGCCTGACCCTCTGAGAAAACTGGCATAAGTCAGCTTGGAGAATCTCATTTGGGGGATAAATCAGCCTTGAGTCACTGAAGGTAGCTTTGGTTGGAGAGGGACTGCAGAATCTTCAGGAGTTATTAAGAGTATCTTTCCTTAAGAGAGTCAGTGGATAACTGTACAGTCAATCTAGGGAAAGTGATTGGCATAGGACCTGAGACACGCAAAACAAAAGATACTTATCATTTAGCTATGGTTCTCCATGGAAAATGGAAAAGAGGATGTTTTTTGAACTCATCATATGAATGCCAGAATTACTCTGAACAAAGGATTCTTTTGTTCTCTAGGGTTTAGGTGATGGTTGTATGTCTAAGAAGATGAGTGCAGGGCTCTGTAACCAAGGCATGAAGCCTCCCTTGGCCAAGCTGATGCTGAAGTAGCGGGGTCACCCTTCTTGCTGGGTGCCAGCAAGAAACAAGGCATTAGTCCATGGGGGAGGGGGTCACTGCTTGGGCATGAGAGTGGGACTAGTCCTTTCTGTACTGCCTAAGTGTGTCCATCTGACAGGTCAGGGGCAGGTGTGGGGAAGGTCTCAAGAGGGAGATGAAGAACTTTGTGCTTATTTGGCAGGGTGTTGCTCTAACAGTAGGAAAAATAAGAGACCTGAGAGTATTTGTACCCTGGGTTTATAGGCTATGTATATGCATAATGTTTTCATTAAATAGCAGGGGGTCTGATTTTTCCAATTAGCCTTTTTCATTTCTTTTAGGCCCTCCAATAAGAATCTCTTCATACACTGGGATAAAGAAATATCTGAATCACAATCTGATGACTGTAGTCAGTACTTTGGGAGGGAAAACTAGGTAAGGACCTTACAGAATATTCTTTCATAGAGCATTTATTTATTTTCTCCATCCATTGGTAAATGTTATAGGTTATGTTCATATCTGAAACAAATAATGGGTCCATGTTTCACAGGAATTATATGTGACAGTTGCATAATGTGAAATCATTCTGTATAGAAGGCTGATGTATTTTGACTATGAGGCAGTAAAGAATGAGACTTCATATTCTCAAAAAGGACACATTTGGGATTTTTTTCTGCCCCATTTTCTTTTCAGGAAAATTTTCACAGTAAAGAAATAAGAGTGAAAACATCATCTTTTTCCATTCATTTTAGAATTTCCTTGCAGGTAGAGATAGAGTGACAATTAAGTAAGCTTCAGAACTGTGGTCCTTGCAGTAGGGGTGGCCGGAGCTGCAGCCGAGGTTTGGGTACAGACTGAAAGCATCAGGGACACCAAGCATCCATGACACCAAAGTAGGTGGCAGAAAGGCCACCTGGGAGGCCAAGGCATGCATGATGCTACTATGGGTTTTGATATCAAAAGAAGCTGGGAATCATCCTCCTGCTTCATTGCTCCTTTTGATTTGATATCAATAAAATTTTATTTGATTTGATATCGATAAGAACAGTTTCCAGGTTCTTCTTTAGATCTTCTCTTCCAGATCTTCTCCTGCAGTCTGTCTAAAGTAGCACTTGAGTAACCGTATCCAGATGGTGCAGTCTTTTTTCTCCTGAATGTTCAAGGACAGGAGCTTTGCTTTGTTTTCATCTCTGTATTTAACTCTATCCAAAGAGAATATTTCAGGAGGAGGAGTATAATTAACCCTCTGATCCAGTTTCTCCCCAAGGGAACCTTGGATGAGTCACACTGAACCTTGTCTCCATCCATGAACATTGTAAGACAATTCCATTAGCCACACGGTTCCCTCACCAGGAAACCCTCAGTTCACAGACTAGATGAAGCCACAGAGTCGCTACTAGTAGCTTTTACTTTTACTTTTTTTTTTTTTTTTCTGTCCAGTTCACTGAATACTCAGATGTAGGTGCCTTGAAAGTTAGCTAGGGATCTCCAAATATAATGGTTTTCTTTCTCCATGGAAACACCACTTCAGCAGATGTTTTAAGTACTTAAATCACCTCATGTGATTCACTTAGTTCTTCTTTTAAAAAATACTAAGGACAGAAGTTGGTGTGTGTGTGTGTTGATATATGTGCACTTGCATATGGAACTGTGTCCCTTTCAGGATGTTAAGAGAAGTCACTGAAAAAGTCACCCACAGAATTATTGTGTACACAAGTATAATTTACCTTTTGTAAGCCAGTAAGGTGTTTCTCAAAATTTCTTAGCAAATTAATCTTTAAAAATCTGGTTGATTTAGTCAAATGACAGAAATGGAACAGCAGTAAGCTTCGGCTTGTGTAACTTCGGCATGTGCAGGGATATGTACAGGTTTCATGTGTCCAAAATGCCAGGGAACTGAATCCTGCAAGGATTCCTCTTTAATTCCATTGCTTCTGTATATTAGCTTTATTCACTAAGACCACACTGCAAACATTCACTATCTAGAGTTCATCTCACAGCATAGCCACTAAGCAAGGACAGAGGATCCCTCTTTCCCATCCCAAATTAAAAAAATTTTAGGGTGAGGCTTTGGTTACATTAGTCTGTCAGGTTTTCCTCCAGGGGGTCAATTTGTGACTGTAGCAGAGTGTATGGTGATGTGATTGGTTCAGCTGGATCATGTGGCCACCTCTGGATCATGGGGAGGGGGTGTCAGGTGGCTATGTAAGTAAGATGGCGGCCTTTGTTCAGACCACATGGTTAGAGTTTATCTTTTACCAGAAGAGAGTTACTGTTTTTTGTTTATTTGTTTGTTTTGTTTTTTTTTTTAATGAAAAGTGGACATTTTATTAAATATCTTTTGAAGAAACATGAATGGGGGAGGCAGTGTCGCCAACAGCACAGCAATTCACCTCTCTGCTAGTTTGGCCCATCTGAGAAGCAACCATTGGTGCAGCATTACATATGCAAGGATTTTATTAAATTCCTTTGTGTAGGCTCAGGAAGGGACACGGGGACACATGCTTGCCAGACATCTTCCCTCCTTCAGTCTCATTTCTTATTTCTCTCCTCTTCTCCATCCTCCAGGATTAGAATGGAGTTTGCATTTCCCACTCTTCTTGATCATATCTTCCTTCTCAAGGGTGGTATGGTTAACAGGGGGACATTGTGCTATAAAGCATCACAGGACTTCTCCGTGAGCCAGTACTTTCAAGATCAGGAGATACAGCTGGATTTCCTTCCTGTAATAATGTGATATGGTAGAATGCCTGAGTGAAGAGATGAGGAAGTAAATCGGGAGTTACTCTTCTAAGTGAACAGAATAGGAGATGCCCACCACCACGGTGTTGTCTCAACTATTGTGGGTGGGTGTGCAGAGTGGGAAGGTGGGAAGTCTTCATTTCTTTAGGACTCCACTAAATGTGAGTGGCTACTTCTGATGAACTGGGTTAGTTTTTGCATCATTTTGCCCTCCTAGGAGCAGTGTACCTTTTCTGACTTATGTTAACTCTTGGAGAACACCATCACAGCCTCTTTAAGCCCTCCAATACCTCTTACCCAAGTTGTGGAAAAAAGACAACATATGATAATAATAATAACTACTCTGTATCGAGCTGCACTGTATTCAAAGCACTGGGCTAAGGGAATGAACAATCTTATTTACTCTTCAGAACATCTGTATTTTACAGAGGAGGACAGTGGGATTTACAGGGGATAAATGTTAAGTTTAAGATCATGCAGCTAGAGTGGTTATGGAGTGAAATTCCAACCCAGTTGTCTAACTACTGAGCTAATGCCGCATCTTGTGCTTTTCTGTGTAACAGACTTGTTTAGGATTTGAGGGCAGTGATTTTTCACCCATTAACTTCGTGGAAGTCAGTGTGGGACAGCTTCACACATATACTTCCTCTATCTTTAAAAATAAACTCAGTCCTGTGTCAGGCAGGTTCCCACTGAAATTCCCTTTCCTGCATGAACTCCCTGTAACTGTAGAACCATTCGATTACATCATAGTCAAAAGTGTACACCGAGCACCCACCAAGGGTCAGGTAATGTGGTAAATGGTGGAATGGGAGTATTAAATAATTTCACAAGATTTAGTCTTGGTCTTCACGGAGTTGTAAGTTAGGAAGGTTAAAATAATATGTACTCAAAGAACCAAAGTTAAAAGTGAAAGCGTTGAATTTTTTGTGTGGGTTGGTGAGGATGGGAGAATATAGGCTTTATATAAAATTCAGAAAGGAGAGGGAGATTATAGAAGGCTGCAGGAACTTGGTGCAACCATTTTGGAGGAGTTGAGACCTGAAGAGTACATAATGTTTGACTCAGAGAGGGAAAGAGGGGGGGTGGGCATTGCAGGAAATGTAGGGAGGTAGGGGTGAGGAGGATGAGTTTGTGAAAAAGTGGCAAGAATGGTCTGACTGACATGAAAATGGAGGCAGGGAAGTAGCCTCTGGGAATGAGGTGGGTTGGTATAATGAGGAGCGGATGATGGAGGTCACTGAAAGCTAGTCAAAGGAGCTTATGTTTGTAAAAAGTAGGAACTATGATGATATTTTGAATAGTGAAGTGATATAATGAAAAGCTATTTTTAAAAGAAGGGTGTGGCAGTGGTACAGAGGGTGGTTGGGAGTTGGCAGGATGGGGCAAAGGGCAAGAAAAACCAATAATGGGGAACATTCCTTTCAGCTTTGTAAGAGGAATTAGATGTGTAGTAATTGTGTACTGAGTGTGTGGGGAACATAGAAGAGAGAGATTTCAGGATTTTTTTCCTTATGATTCAATGCAGACTTTGAAATTATAAAATAATATAAATTTTTAGAAAGAAGTTCAAATGAAAAAGTTATAAATTTCTTAAAAATTATCCATTTCATCAATATCTATTTACACAAAGTACTTATGATTTTAAAAGTTCCTTCCTGAGATGGTGTTATATCACCTTTCTCATTCTTTTTTTTTTAAGATTTTATTTATTCATTTGACAGAGAGAGACACAGTGAGAGAGAGAAAACAAGCAGAGGGGAGTGGGAGAGGGAGAAGGAGGCTCCCCACTGAGCAGGGAGCCTGATGCAGAACCGATCCCAGGATCCTGGGATCATGACCTGAGCTGAAGGCAGACACTTAAAGAGTGAGTCACTCAGATGCCCCTCACCTTTCTCATTCTTAATGTGTTTTTGTGTTTTCTCTCTTTTTTCTTAACAGATTTTCTAGAATGTTTGCCTTAATAAATTCTAATTATTGTTCTGCTTTTCAATTACTTCTTACTTTTATTCTTAGTCTTTTCCCTTCTTCATTTTGGCTTATTTTGCTTATTATCTTTTAAAAAATTTCTTGAATTGAAGATTTGGCTCCATTATTTGACTGTTTATTAATAAATGTATTCAAGGTTGCACATTTTCTTCTGGGTTTTGCTTTAAACAAATCCACAGATTTTTATATGTAGTGTTATCATTAATGTTAATTTTTAAAGACCTGCAGCTTTAACTTTTAGTTCTTTGAACTGGAAATTATTTAGAATACCATAAGTGGTTAATTCCCTTCCCAGTCATTTATTGACTATCTTTTAATTATTAATTTCCAGCTTTATTGCATTCTGTTCAGAGAATGTAGTTTTTATTAATCTTTCCTATTGCTTCTTTGACTCATAATACATGTTCATGTTTTGGTAAATGTTCCATAGTGAGATATCTATCTATCTATCTATCTATCTATCTATCTATCTATCTATCTATCTATAGAGAGGGGGGGTTATTTTTCATCATCCTCTTTCTCTTTCTCTCTCTGAGAAATCAATGTTAAAATATCCCATACTTAGCCTATTGTTAAATTATTCTTACATTTTCAACAAATTTTGCTTTATTGTTTTCTGATGCAGTCTTGTTTTTGAATAAAAGTGGCCTCATTCATGAGTTCATCCATCCACTGATGAATTCAACAAATCACTATTGAGAATCTTCCGGATCCCAAGTGGAGCTCTTAGGTTATGACAATGAGCAAGACAGACTCCATCTCTTATTTGTGCAATGTGCAACCTCCTAGAGAAGGTGACATGACCTAACTGGGTGGTTGCCACTAAGCCTGGAGGATGTGTGACAGGAGAAGTACAGGGAGACAGGAGGTTCATCAGGTGATTATACCTGAATCAGGGAGCTAGGAAGAGCCTCCCTGAAGTTACATTTATGTCAAAATAGGCACATGCTAGGATCTGAAAGAAGGCAGCATCAGTCAGGGTTTTAGCAGGAAACTTATATACACAAAAATTGCAAAATGTGAGTAGTATTTAATGAGGTACTAGTTATAAAAGTATAAACAGGATATAGGAAACATATAATGGATAGTGCTGTAGTCTGGGATGAGGATCAGTCCAGTCCTTAATCAGAACTGAGAGTAATTACTGGAATGTGGAACTAGTGAGGCTATTTGGACAGACTATCTTAAAGAGCTGACCTCATGAAAGAGGGCCAATGTCAGCCCATGTCAATCTCACAGGGGAGATGCTGCGGGATTAGGTTTCCTTACCTTACGCTCCCCTTCCCCCTTCACTCTGCAGGTGCTCCCCTTGGGCCAAAACCAACTAAAAAGCAGCAGACAAGAGAACCCATTGATGTAGTCCCTACAGTTCAGTCAGCTAGGGCACAGAAAAGGGTGCAGAAGGATGGACAGAGGACCTGGAAGGGCAGACAGGAGATGTGAAACACACAATCCAATGTGGGGGAAGCTGAGAGGTGGGAGATGAGGCCAAAGAAGGAAGCCCAGAGCAAGGAAGGTTTGTGAGCCATGGTCACAATTTTAGGTTTTGTCCTGCAGGAAATGGGCAGTCGTTAGTTTTTAGCAGGAGTGCAATGACCACATTTGCGTGCTTATACAATAACAGGCTATAGTGAAGAAAATATCTTGGAGGGGATGATGATTTCCTCCACTACGATGGGGACTCTGGAGGAGAGGGACCTATACTGGTGAGATGATGAGCTCAATTTTGGGCCTGTGGAGGTTGAAGCATCTGGGTGGATCTGTACTGACAAGATCTTGGCTACAGATACCAATTTGTCAGTATAGACCAGCCAATAGGCGTTTGGGGTTTAGGAGTTGACGAGATGGCTTAGAATCTATGTATGGTGTAGGGCAGAACATTGTCCCTTCTGGGCTCTTTGGTTGGCCTAATCAGTAAAGTGTCATAAGAAAGATTAACAGGAGAAAGGCAAATTTAGTTCAGTGTGTTTGGGAGCCTCAAATGCGGGAGACTCAAGGGCAAGTCGAGTAGTTGAGGCTTACGTACCATCCTCAGCTAAAGGGATGGGGATGCTGGGCTTTAACAGGGAGAAGGGGCATTCATAGGATGATACGAAGAGCAGATGTATGGAAATTAGGTGTTTGCCCTGCCAGAGAAATAGGTTTTTCAGATAAAAAGTTTGTCTCTAGTAATTCCTCTCCTGTACCAGGCCCCCATCTAAATTCTTTTAGGTAGTTTAAGGGAGAAGGGGAAGGTTTTTCTTAAGTCTGTTGCATCTTGATTGACTTCCACTCAAAATGATCTGCATGCTAAAGTGGCACATTTTGAGGTGACATATTTTGCTCCCCTTTAGAAGTGGGATTAAGAACCCCACAATTCAAGAAATTGGTAGAGAGTGTAGCGCCTTCAAAGGAAGAAGAAAGTAAGGATAGCTACGAAGGTAGGAGAAAAACCTGGAGAATTTTGAGCAATCATGCTTTTGAATTATTTAATGACCAGTGTACTCCTCACATGTCCTAGCTGAGTCAGGGTGGGCTTTGCATTCAAGATATCAGGATAACATTAGCGAGGTCATTTTAAGTATGAGAGGACTTCATGCTGCCATTTGATAGACTTTCTTCTTCTCCAGGAATAACTCTGGCCTAGAGTTCTGAAACCCTTTAAGGAAGATATTAATTTGAGTTTTCTTCTTGCAAGATCTCTATGTCTACAGATTCTGCTTCTGTGAAGCTGGTGTTCAAAGCAAGAATGTGCTATGTGGTTGCGGAGAAAGGGATATACTTACAGTCTGCGGGATTTGACACTTTTACTATAAATGAGTCATCTACCTATGTTGACCTTCATTGCTAAATTCAGACCATTGAAAAATAATTAGGAACGTTTAAAGACATTTGGTCCATTAGACTTCTTCTGACAAAGAAATCTTTGAATATCAGTCCGGGCACCTGGGTGGCTCAGTGGATTAAAACCTCTGCCTTCAGCTCAGGTCATGATCTCAGGGTCCTGGGATTGAACCCCATGTTGGGCTCTCTGCTTGGTGGGGAGCCTGCTTCCTCCCTCTCTCTCTGTCTGCATCTCTGCCTACCTGTGATCTATCTCTTGGTCAAATAAATAAATAAAATCTTAAAAAAAAGTCCCCTCCTTTAAAAAAAAAAAAAGACCAGCTACCTTCTTGTCCAACCTATATGTATATGGAAACAAGACTTTATAGTTTAGGTATTAGGAGATAATTATCTGATTCAGAACCAGAATGGCCTTAAATGTGTTAAAAAATAAAGAGGGAGCCTGTGTCCAAGTTTTATTAACGTTCTTGGTGAGAGAACATTAATAATAAAAATAGCTGATTCCATGAGTGCTTACAGGAAAAAAGATATAAATGTACAGATATCAAAATAAAGTATTGGCAGAGTTGATACAGCAATTTGAGGTTAATTTTTCTTCCAGGCTATGAACTCATAACACCTTCAATACACAGGAGTATAAACCATATGAGCCTTTCTTAGTTATGGATTGCGAGGTAAATACGCTGTGACAACAAAGTTCTATTCCCCAAGAACGTCAGGTAAGTTCTTACTGGAAAATCCGCTTGCATGAAAGGAGAAAATGAGATCCAGTTATTATCATTTTTTTCCATCCAAGAGGGGACAACTTCCTGTTTCACATTGTTAGTAATGAGTGACCACGGCATTTAAACTGCTTTTCCCAAGATAAAAATACATATGTGTTTTGTTTGGAGGAGGCAAATTATGCTCAGAGACTGATTTGCTTTTGCCAGCAATGTATTTAATACAGGTCCCCTGTGGGGATCACACAAGCCAAGAGAGTGCAGGAAAATATTTCTTAATAAGCCAAGAAATAATATACTCCAAACCAATGATCGATTAATCACACTATTGTTCCAGGCAAGGGGAGATGAAAGGAATGAAGTCCCTATTTAGTTAAGTGTACCTTTATGAGTTGGTACTTGGGAGAGGTGACTTAGCCAGCCAAGAGTTGGTGTCCAGCTGCAAGCTCCAAATTAAGAGTCCCCTGTTGCTACAGCATGTTGCTAGGAAACGATGGAGTTGATGTTGAGGGACAAGATGATCTTCTTCATGGGGCCACTGTATGGCTTTCCCCGCTGCTGGTAAATGAGTCTTTACCTTGGCAGAAGCTAATTGCCCCAAGGTTTTCAGAGACCTATTTAGAACAGCAGAGTCTCCTTGCCCAGACTGAACACTCTCAGAGATTCCTCACAAACTCTTGGTAATTATATATATCTATATCTATATATCTATCTATATATATCTATATCTATATATCTCTATATATAGATTTATATCTATAGATATATATCTATATATATATATTTAAAGATCCTATTTATTATTTATTTGAGAGAGAGAAAGAGAGAGAATGAGCAGGCAGAGGGAGAGGGAGAAGCAGACTCTCCACCGAACAGGGAGCCCAATGTGGCGCTGGATCCCAGGACCTTCAGGTCATGACCTGTTATGACTTCATAAACATAAACATCACTTAAGTCATGAACAAGTGGATTTGAAATAATATCAAACAGTGTCCGTGTACAGAATGACTTGTGTCATGCAAGAGCTCAGTCCCCATCATCTTCCGAGTCCTCAGTAGCTATTCTTCCAATCCAGAAATGCCAAACAGATTTTAGGAAATTTATCAGGTTTATTGAAACTTAAGATGCTTTCCTTCAAATTTTCTGTGGATTTTCACCGAACCTCATTACTGAATGTAGGCTTACAGAGAATGAGTCAGTAATTTTAGGAGCAGTCTAATGCAGTGATATTCAGACTAAAGAACAGAGATGCATTTTAAGGGAATCAACTTCTAAATCCTCAACTTCTCTATGTATGTTTTCCTAAAAAATGATGTCCCTGAGAACTTGACCATGGCTCTCATTTCACAACTGTGCTTCTCCAAATTTACACAGGAAGGAATCTTTCTTTGCAGTGTTGTTGTGCAGTTTGAGAACCTTAGGGGCATTAAGGAAAGGAGTACTTCTTTTTATGTGTGTGAGGGAAACCTCCTTCAATCAAATAATTATGGATCCCTGTCATTTTATTAAGAAATGCATTTCCAAAGATATTTTTGTCTTTTATGTTCAGAATCTTTTAAAAATTGTAGTATATTTCAAGTAGTTTTCATCAAGTGTTCATTATTAATCAGGCTATTTTTACAATTCCACCCAGAAAAAAAAGAACGGCTAGAACATTATGGCCTGATGCTATTGTCTATGCTTAGAGCATTAAATTAAAAAAAATTTCAATCTCATACATGTTTTTGTTGCAGAAATTTTGAGTCAATAAAAGACTTTTAATGAAAAATATGTTATATTCAATCTGTAGAAGTTGAATGGAAATATGATTTTGAGGAAAGGAGCAATATAAAATCTTCAATTGTTAATGAAGAGTTTTCATAAATTTTAATTTGATGTTTATGGGTAGCAAATCTCTTCACTATTAAGATTTCATTGCATATATTTAAAAGCTATTATATAATTGTATTTGAAAATGTCAATATTTATAATACAGGGAAATTTATAACCTCCATGGCTATTTAAGCATTTAAAATAATGATAAAATATTTTAAAAGTCATCTTAAAAATGTGTGGCTGCATAGTTTCCCAAAGTTTGACTGCCATTCATCTAATGTGCTGGTTGGATGGCATGCAGAATTATTGTCAATGGGTATTGATGTAGGAAATATATTAGCGTTTGAAGTTGATAGCCAAGACAGAATTCTTGAGACATATTTGGTGCAAAAAGATAATTTTATTAAAACACAGGGACAGGACTCACGGGGAGAAAGAGCTACACCTGGGTCATGAGGAATGGCCCATTAGATACTTTCAAGTTGGGAGGGAATTAGGGATAGCGTAAGTCTTTAAGGAATTGGAAGCAAGGTTTCCAGGACTTTGAGGGGGCTAGCTATTGTGAGGAAAAGGTCATTTATTACCATCTAATAAAACCTTAGTCATGAGATCCTTCAGACGTGTATCAATCAGTAGGTCATATGCTCTGCATGGGGTTGATTGCCAATAGGTATCTTGGGTGGTTTAAAGATAAAGGAAATTTCTGAAGGAATTTTCACCTGTTAAAGTAGACTTATAGGATCCTGGGGTGGAGGGCTGGGCTGGGATAGTCTTTTGCCCTTAGCAAAGTATTAACATTAAGGCAGTTGAGTCCCTAAAGGAATGTCACTCTGCCTGTTTCAAGGACTTGTCAGTGGGCTGTAGATAGTAAGGAAATTTATTAATTTTTCTTCTGCCTTTGTTTCCCATGTCAGATAGGTATGTGTAATCTGTTAGCTATTCCTTAAATTTGTATCTTCTATGGACTGGTAGAAAATATCACGGAAAGTCATGCAACTTCTTGAATGTTTCTCCTTATGTGAGAATCTGAATGACATAAGACTGAACAAAGGGCTTTTAGATCTGACAGCATTCATCCTTTTCAATTTGCAGACATTCTCTGCAGGAAATGATCAAGCTGTCATTCTGAGAGACTGTCTCTACAGTATCTAAGGTTATCTGCCTTAGCCTCCCCATGAAGCAGAAAGCGTTTCCTCCTGCCAAGAGACTGAAACTTCTGCTTAAGAAAGCTCCATGCTGCCACCTTTGTTTACCACCAGGACAGAGACGAATTGAATTGTAGCAAAGCACATTAGTAAGAAGCAAAATGTCCATCGGGATTAATTACTGCAGTCTCCATACCTATAGATTCTACTCTGGCCAAGTTCTTAAGGAAAGGCTCAGATTAATATAGGCACATGTTATATTTGTGACTTACAACAAGAAATATACATTTGGT
The DNA here is from genome assembly GCA_004023965.1 of Spilogale gracilis. NCBI lineage: Eukaryota > Metazoa > Chordata > Mammalia > Carnivora > Mephitidae > Spilogale > Spilogale gracilis. The sequence continues at coordinate 5,317 of PITA01017675.1, read as the reverse complement.
CTTTGTCACCATTTTTTGGCACAGAGCACCTTAAACTCTAGGAATTTCATTTGATGAAAGGATAGTGGTGTCTTGGTTATGTTAATGAGGTGACTTTGGGAAAACACCTAAGGATGAGGGTTGGTGGCAAAAGAGCCAAACATAGGATGGACCTTTCAATTCAAAGAGTAGATGCCTGGCAGAGTAAGGGGTGCCCACCAGGACTCTCTTCTAACACTATGACTGTTTCCTCCCAGCCGGTGTATGTTCTGATATTCATACCAAATCCAAACAGGTTACTAGATATTGGGCTAAAAGTTTTTAATATCATCCCTGCCTGGAAGGGAACACTGATGTGGGAAATGAAGGCAGAAGAAAAATTATTAAATTTGCTTACTACCTACAGCCCACTGACAAGTCCTTGAAACAAGGCAGAGTGACATTCCTCTAGGGACTCAGCTGCCTCAACTTCTGAGCGCAAAAGGCAATCTTAGTTTAACATTATCTCAGCCCCTCAGGATTCTGTAAGGCTACTTTAACCTATAAAAATTCCTTTGGAAACTTGCTTTGCCTCCAGCCCCCCAAGGTACATGTTGACAGTTATCCCCCAAGCATATGACCCACTGATAAACAACTGAAGGGTCCCATGACCGAGTTTTTACTAAACAGTAATACATGGCCTTTCCTAACGATAGCTAGCCCTCTCAGGAACCTGGGAATCTTGTTTCGGAAATACCTGGGAGGCTTACACTATCCCTAAACCCCTCCCAACTTGGGAGTATATCATGGGCCATTCCTCATGCCCCCAGTGCAACTCTTTCTGCCCGTGGGTCCTTGTCCACACGCTTTTTGCACCAAAGATGTCTCAAGAATCCTTTCTTGGCCGTTGGCTTTGAACCCCAACATCTTTCCTATATCAAACATAATGTATACAATATCATACTAGAACAAATAGTCTACTAGGTGAGAGAAAGCTGATGCAGGCTAATGAAGACACACAAAGAAAAGATTTTTAATGCTTGAATTAAGAATATTGAGATAGGGGGACTATTCTGGAATATCTGGGTGAGCCCAACGTACTCACAGGGGGTCTTTGTAAAAGGGAAGCAGGAGTGTCAAGACAGAGAAGGAGATGTAGGGGAAGCAGAGGTCAAAATGACATGACTGCTCGTTTTGAAGACAGAAAACAGCCATGAGCCAGGAGTGTGGCAGCCTCCGTAAGTCAGAATAGGCTCAAAGTTTCATCTCCCCTCTTGCACCCACCCCAAGACTCTAGGAGGAATGCAGCCTCACCAGCACCTTGATTTTAGTTTGGTGTGATTTCCGACTTTCCAAAGATAAGATAATAAGTTTCTATTGTTTAAGCCACTAAATGCATGATTAGCTATTCCAGCAAAATAGGAAATGAGTAGGTTATAAGTCCGAGGCTGCTGGTGGCCTTTTCTGCCATTAGCTGGCCAAAGCCTTCTTTCTGAATAAAGCCAAAGTAAAAGTCTAGTAAGAGGCAAGTTCTGGGTAATATCATTTGAGCCCTTGGATCCAGACTTCTTGAAGCCCAGGTTTTTCAATTTTTATAGCCAACAAATTTTTTTTTTGTTTTTTGCTTCCGTTACTTTGACCTGGCTCTTTCTTACTTGTATATAGATATATGTACAAATATTTTTCTTTACTATCTCAATTTTGCTTCTAATAGCCCTGGTTTGGTGACAATATACTTAGGCTCACCTGAAAAGGTGACTGATTGAGTAAACTAAAGTATATCCCAAAGATGTAAAATTTTACAGCCATGGGAACTCATGTAATGGAAGAACTGTTTATTTAAGTGGGAAAGTATTCAGAATATATTCGTTTTTCACTGAAGGAAAATAACCAAAGCAGAGCATTCACAACACCCAACAGTTTAAAAAGGTTACAATAAAGGGTTTTCCTATGGTAATTTGGAAAGGTTAAAAAAGTTTTTTAAACTGCATTCTTCATTGAGTGACACAACATGGCATTTGGGACCCTTATTAACACCTGTGCCCAAAACTGTGTTTTAAAGTGCTATTGAAAAATACATTGAAGTTTAAAATATTGAAAATTCCCAAGCCAAATAATTATAAACTAGTATTAAGGCATAAATCCTCTGTGTAGAAACACAATCATGGTAATAATGTTAATTCTACTTTTAACTTCACTACCTAAGATAAATGAAATCAGGCAGTATGCAATTACAACTTAGAAAAAATGAGAGCAGTTTACCGGTGTAGGTGCATTATAGCACTATTATCGTGCATTTCTTTCTTTCTTTCTTATCATCTGTCTATGTAACTATCAAATTATAAATATTTTTTAAAGATTTTATTTATTTATTTGACACAGAGAGAGATCACAAATAGGCAGAGAGGCAGGCAGAGAAAGAAGGGGAAGCAGGATCCCTGCTGAGCAGAGAGCTTGACACGGGGCACAATCCCAGGACCCTGAGATCATGACCTGAGCCGAAGGCAGAGGCTTTATTTAACCTACTGAGCCACCCAGGCGTCCTGTATCTATCAAATTAATAAGACTAAGAGGCTGTAGCCTTTGCCATTCTCTGGGGAGGCAGAAGGTCCAATGACTGAGCCATACATAGTGTGTGATTCTAGGCAAGTTAGCCTCTTTGAAGTTTAATTTCTTCATACAAAATAGGGTTATCGGTAATACCTACAACATAGTTTCATTGAAACTACTGAGTGAAATAATTCATATTCTGCACCTATCAGAATGTGGGGCACATATACATATGTAATAAGTATTAGCTACTACTAATATTATTAATATAATATTATCAATTACTATTCAATTTTAATAGTAATATTACTATTACTAATAATAGTAATTTTCTGTATGACATGCAGTCACTGTTTCCTCTGAGTTAGCCCAGAATCAACTTTTATTTTATCCTGTTTAATGAGGAAATGAGGAAAATGTCATCAATCAATTAACTTCATTCAAAAACAGTAAAAAAAATCATATCTGTGAATTAAGTAATGTTGTAGCTACTGTTCCTATTAAAATGAATAAAACTTAGTCTCGGCTAGCTAAAGCTTGCACTTCAGTGGGGGCACAGTAAAAAATACATATAAGTCCTAGAAAGTATTAGGTTTGCCACCTTTGATATGCATCCCAAATAACTATTAATTAGTTCAAACAAGAAGGCTCTGTGAAGGCACTGGCAGCAATGATGGAAAAAAGAAGCAACCCTTAGGCACCTGGTGGCTCAGTTGGTTAAGCATCTGCCTTCTGCTCAAGTCATGATCTCAGGGTCTTGGGATTGAGGCCCACATCAGACTCCCTGCTCAGCAGGGAGTCTGCCTGGGCCCCTCACCCTGCTTGTGCTCTATCTTGCTATCTCTGTAACTATATGTCTCTTTCTCTAAAATAAATAAAATCGTAAAGAAGCAGCAGCAGCAGCAGCAGCAATCTTTGATATGAAACTTGACAGTTAGCCTGAATCTGTAAGTCTTGGTGACTACTTGGACCTGAGGGATATAGGGGAGGGTAAGCTTGAATGGCCCCGGGTTATCTGACTTGTGCGAGACGTGATTCTTTCACTGAGTTTCCAGGCATGTGAGCCAGGGCTGGGTCATGGTGCTCTGGGAGTTGAGGCTGGAAGGAGTGTGATTACACTGAGTGGTCAGACTGAATGCAATTTGGGGAACACAGGAGATGTGACTTACCCTCAGACAGCTCCAGGTTGTTTGATGGGACAATGAGTGGGCCCCTGAGCTAGGGGACCCTGGCCTAAGGCAGCCAGCAGAGAAGGTCTTGAAGAAGACTGTGGAGAAAGCACAAGAAATCCCAAAGTTCCTCTCCATGTCACCAGCTCTGGCTCCAGTTTCAGTCTGGGTACTGAATTCTTCATAATGGATGGGCAAGGTGTTCTTGCAAATACTTGGTGTTAGTTGTTATTTAGCAATCTGGTTTTGGCTCCCCTTGGCCTCTCCCAGCTCTAGGAACTTCTACTGCTCCTTCTAAACATACCTCCACCGTCAGCTCCAGAATCCACTGAGAGGACTGAGTATTTCGTCCATGGAGTATCTTATCCAACCTGGATACCTCTCCTGCTCACTCAAGGTGGGCAGATGGAATTAAATACTCTGCAAGGGGTCTTAACAGTAAACACTATGTATTGAGGGAATTATGGACATAAAAAGAAATGCTGGAATTATTTTTTCTATCCCACATTTTTTTTTTCTTTAGCATAAACAAGATAGACTCCTCTCCAGGTCCAGACACATCTCAGGGCATGTGGGGTGGTGACTCTGGTGATTTGGACTTGATTCTTCTAAATGGTCCACTTCCTCCCATGTTGGGAGGAAGCAGTGATAACATTACCAGAAGTTCATCTTTTTTTCTTTTTTAAAGCATTTGCTGATGAGTGTTAGCAGCATGTGAAATTCTATTGGACAGTTGTTTGTTCTCTTTCCTCATTTTCTTAGGTCGGACCAGTGGTGCATTAAAGACATTTAAGAAATAAAGGGTGAAACTGGGCTCAAGTCAGGGAGAATGGCTGATGGAGTAGTTGAGAAACAATGAGATAGACACGATGTAATTTTTGTCAGTTTTGTGATTAGAAAGGTATAACGTGTTACATGTGCAAAAAAATCAGATAGCCTAGGGTGGGAGGTGGAGGGTGGAGAAAGCCTCCAGACTCAGCAGCAGCAGGTTTTTATTGTGTGCCTGAGTCCTGAGAGAGGCAGAAGAGGAAAAGTAATGAGGAAAAAAAAAAGATTTGTGGGGAAATTTAACTTTGGATATGCTGCCTTTGGTACAATCGGATGTTCAGATGGGTAGCGAAATGAGTCACAGACACTGTGAAAGGGTTAAGGCACAATTCTAGAATATAGCTTTGGTTCTAGCTGTGAGAGTCATGAAATGGATGCCCTATATAACACACGGGCCGTCAGGGTTAAATGAAACAAATGCACGTGAAGGAACTCTGTTAACCTGTAACATGCTGTGTGCATTCATTATTTCCATTATTATTTTGAGAACCCACGGCTTATAGACATCCTTTCTGTGTTTCCTTCAGTCCTATAGAATAGTATTTTTTTTCTCCAGAGAAGTCAATGATTTCCTCTCTATGTTGCTCAAACCCCACACTCCCCCTTCCGCTGCCCCCCCCCACCTCTACACCTACACTGAGGTCTGAGGTTTCTGTAAGCCTCTCCCTGCTGCTCATGTCACTGTGTCTCCACTGAGAGCACAGAAATACATCGCAGCATCCTCCAGCCGGGAGTCTGAGATCCTGAGACCGAAGGATTTTTTTTCTTTCTGGAAATTCACAGAAAAGCGACCCTCTGTTGCATTCCCTTGC
>PITA01017674.1:32047-42715 GCA_004023965.1 Spilogale gracilis | reverse complement strand
ATCAGCCACCCAGTTGGCACCACGCCTTGGGCATCCCCATGGCCCTGGCCCACATAGAATCTCACACAATTGCAGGGATTCCCCCCCCTTCCCCCCGCAGAGACAAGCAGGAATACAGGGGAACTCCTTCCGAACACCTCCGTCCTTCCGCGCTACGGTGGGGCTCAGAGGGCAGCAGCGGAGACCGGAGCGCTGCTGGGAGCCTGGCGGCCTGGGTGTTCCTTTCCCGACCCCAGGCAAGTATTCGTGTCTAGCTCTGAATGCGGGGGTGGCGGGGGATCCAGGATTCCTGGGGGGAGGGGGGCGGGGCTATGGTAGACGTGTGCTGCATTTCTCAGGTGTGGGGGTGGAAGGCCGGGGACGTCCCCACAGACACAGAGCCAGAAAGGAGAGACGGAGGCAGGCACTCGCAGCAGGACGCTCCAGATGTCTTTATTGGGGCTTGAGCACGGCATGACAGTGGAAGGCGTGCAGACAGGGCGGCAGGGGCCCGCCTAAGCATGCCTCAGACACACACACGGGGGGACAGCTCTAGAAAAGGACTGACCAACACGAGGGAGGGACAGGGTGGGGGAGGAGTGGGGAGGGAGGGAGGGCCGCGGGAGGGGCAGAGGCCAAGGTCGAAGGGGTCACCCGGCCTCCGCTATTGCACGGTCCTCTGGCCACCGGCCAGGAAGTACAGTATTGCAAGTGGTCTCCGCTCTCCCGAGGCTTCCCCTTCTCAGACCCCTGAGCCGGATGGGCAGACAGACCCCTTTCCCGCCCGTCTGCCCAGCAGCATCTTTGAAAACAAACGGACGAAGGGGACAGAACAAAAAACCCCAAATAAAAAAAAGACAAAATGGCCCCCTCCGTCCAGGACAGAGGTAAGGTGGAGGAAGGAGTGGCCAAGGAGCCCCTGGACATACCCCCAAACTGAGGCAAGGGCGGGAGGTAGAACCCCAGTCTGGGGTGGGATGGGACGAGTGAGCAGTGACCCTGGGGGCAAGCGGGCCTGCCACAGACCATAAGCCACAGGGGAAACCACCCCAAGAGAGCAAGTCTAGCCTGGGATTCCCCAGTGGGACTGGCCATTCCCAGATGCTCCTTTCCTGGGACATTCCACATACGTGTTGAGCAGAAACAAGGAGTCAGTGAAGGGGAGGGGGTTGGGGGTGGGGCCTGGGCTTGGGGAGACACAGCCTAACAACAAAGACAGACCACTAGTAGCACGTGCACTAAACACAAGAGTACAGTATGTATGAATATAGATACTATATGTGCATATATATATCTCTTCAATATACAACAGAACGAACATCAGACCCAGTTGGCTCTGGGCGCAGAGGGTCACATGGGAGGTTTTCCATCAGTCCTGTGCAAACAAGGATCTCTGAGTCTTTCCCAGCGAAAGATTCTTGCCAGGGTTCCAGAGTTTCCCTAAGCCTTTGGCTTTCTGTCTGTCTGCCTGCCTCTCTCACGTTGGTGCCGCTTAAGAGAGGGTGAGGACTTCAGCCTGGGCATAGCTGGGCGAGAGGGCGTCTTGGCAGGTCTCTGTGTTTAAAGAGCACAGGTGTGAGACACTGGGACGCACGCTTTCAGCTCAACATTGCCTTCTGGGGTGGGGGCAAGGAGTTCAGCAAAAGAAAGGGAGAAACAAAGAATGAGATGTTAGAAGGAAGCCAGCTGCTGACCCACAGCCTGTGGGCTACGGACTATGCCAAGAGCAGAGCTGTAGAGCATGGGCACCCAGGGTGAAGAGGGCAGGAAGCACAGGGATGGGTCAGGGAATGGGGTAAGCCCCTCCTGCAGCCCCTAGCTGCCTACCCAGAGCTAGGCCAAGGGACTCCTCGGTCTCCTTACAGCTTATCTCCATACCTTCTCAGGTACTGAGCTCCAGGAATCCCTAGCCCTCAGGTCTTCCCAACTCCAGTGCAGTCGGCAGAGGGACCATAGCCTTGTAGCCTGGCATGGAGGCACTGGGGGAGGTTCCTGGCACGGCCTGTGCTTCAACCTGGGCTCCCACATGGCTCCTGAACTCCCACATAGCTCCACCTGCCATCACTAGCTGGGGCCATTCCACTGTCCCAGGGAGGCTAGTGAAGAAGGTTCCTGAGTGTGCGGCCTTGTGGTGCCCAGCCCCCCTTCGTCAGTCTGCTGGGAACAGAGTTGGAGCAGCTGGAGGGTAGATGCTAAAGGGGAAGGTCAGGGAGGACACATGTGTTCATCTCAGTAGACAAAGCCAGGAAAGAACATCTTATTGAGAAACCCAACTGCTCAGTGAGCCCTTTTCAGCATCTCGTCCTTGGCCTGGAATGTCAGTGGTGTGGGCCTTCCTTTCTCCTACATTCCCAGCAAGGACACTGGAAGGGCAGGCAAGAAGGCTGCTCGGGGGGCAAGGATTTCGAGGTGATACTCTGGCCAAGGCAGAGGAGGCCCTCCTCTCCCAGGGGGCTCTGGGAAAGGGCAACCCAGGGCCCAATGAGTGACTACTGAAGTCCCAGCCCTCTGACTCCCATGCCTACAATGAACCAACATCTTCTGCCCTGGTTCCATTTCCCAGAATCCCTAGGGGTTGAGAAACAGCCTCTAAGGTTGTCAGTATCTTATGGAGACCGCTTCCATGTTCTACCAGGAGGAAGTGTGCCCCAGCTGTGGGAGAAAGGCTTCTCAGAGACAAAGTAAAGGGTACAGGTCCAAGTCTACATGCAACATAAAGCAAACCGTGCTCTCAGACAGAAGAGCAGAGTCTTCCCCTGAGGAGGGAGGCCCCGGGTCTGGGTAAGTTGAGGCACGAGCAGGCAGCCACCTCTGAGGCAGGGCCTGGTGTACAGTGAGTCTCTGCAAACTCCAGAACTCACTTTGCCCCTTTTCAGGGCCCGCCGGTCCTGAGAGGTAGCTGGGGCGGACAGCCTACTCTGCTATCATTAGCTAGACCCTGTGTTTCCCCTGCAGAAGCCAGCCAGCCAGTGTGGGGACAGGCCGGGAGCCCGTCTCCCAAGGCACAAGGGGCTCCAGCCCAGCGCTCCCGCATCCTGTTGCCCAGGGACAGCTGCACCCACCAGAGGGGTGCCATGAGCATGCCCATCCCTGTGGGAGGGAAGAGAGGAAAGGAGGAGGTGGGTGCCGTGGAAACTTGGACTCCTGACAACTTGAGGGCCGCTACGGAAATAGCCGCCTCAGCTCCCTGAGCCAGGAAGGCAAGCCCGAGCCCAGAAGAGCGGAGGTGCCCACCAGGGCCGGGACCCCGGTGCCCAGGAGCCCTGTGAGGACAGCACTGAATCCGTCCTCACCAAGGAGAAGCAGCTGGGCTCTCAGGCCCAGCTGTGAGAGGGCGCCTAGCGTCTCAATCCTGCTCCACAGGACTTCCCTGTCCCTGTCACTTGAAGGGACCTGTCCCCTCTTGAAGGGTGGCCACATGGATGCCCCTGTATTTTCTCATTTCTTAGGGGGACATTTTATTCCAAGAGCAAGCCGGAGACAGGCCCCATGGACCACAGCAGGGCTGGGGTATCCCAGGAGCCGCTAAGGACAAATTTTTCTAGAAGGTACATTCCCCTGCCTGCCCCAGGCTGAGACAGAGGGCACAGAAAGGGGGCTGCTCCTGGCACAGGCTTTCCACAACACCCAGCTCTCATGAAATGATCTGACCTTTCTGCCCAGCTCATCTTTTGGAGGAGCCCCCAGACTCCCCAGTCTCCTGCTGAGTCCCTGAAGGCAGTCTCGCCATTCTTATCTTTGCCCACCCTGGAAGGCACAGATATGGACCTTAGTCATTCCCTCCCCAAAGTTGCATAATCTGACTCTAAAAATTGCCAGGTACAGGCTCCACTGTCAGGTCTAATTCCCATCAGGTGAAACAGGAAATGTCTCAGTTGAGGCCCTCCGTGTTCCTGGGGCTGAGGGGGCCCAGAGAGCCTCTTCTGGCCCCCTGCTGGAGAGGGGCCACCTGCAGCACAGCCCGGCCCTGCCTGGGAGTAGCAGGGTGCTTGCACAGGAGTGGGAGGGGGTGGGTGACTTCTGTCCCCACACTTCCCCTCAACTGCCCCTGCCTGGGGCGCACCCCTGCTCCCTCAATGACTCACACACCTGTTGTGCTCCGGGCTTGTTAGGTAAACGAATACACTTAATTATAGAAATTAGATGAGTCTCTGGCTCTGGCAGCAATCCAGAGCGCAGAGGCTGGGTGGGAGCGGCAGGTGACTCAGGCAGGGCTGGGAGTCTGAGGCAGCAGGAGGAGGAGGGAAGAAAAACTTGTGGAAGCAGAGCGCGCAGCGCGAGAGAGGGCTGCTAGGGCTGCTAGGGCTGCTGGGGCACAGATGGGATGCGGGGCGCTGCCACTGCAGGCTGTCAATCCCGGGAGGAGGCCATTCCCGCACCCCAGCAGCCAGCCAATCATGGGGCCCTAGGGACCCCACCTGCACACCAGGCCAGAGCTGGAGAGCATCAGGCCTCCTCTCCCAGGGGCGGCACCGCTCCCAAGACCAGTTAGCTCTCTGTGCCCCAGCAGAGATGGGAGTGCCCCACAGGACAGCCTTATCTTTTGCTGGTCTAGGCGTGGGATGGACACACAGACAGACAGAGATATTCAGTCGCAGGCTGGTTACTGACTGAAGGCCACGAGGAAATGCATTTTCCAGGACAAAGGTGGGACCCTGAGGGGAGGCAAGGCCCAGATCTGGGGGGCAGGGGGCAGAGAGGGCTGGAGCCAGCAGCTCAGCAGCTCTGGCTCAGGCCAGCACGGTGCGGGAGGAGCCCAGGAAGTACTCTCCCCCTTGCTCTCAGGCTCCAGAGCTGAACGTTCTGGGGAGCTAGGAGCTGTGCTGGAGAGGCTCAGGGGCCTGGGTTCTTCTGCCTCCTGCCCAGCTCCCTCGGGCCTCTGGAGGAACGAGGGCTGGAGGGCATGCCAGCAGGGTATGTGCCCAGAGAGGGGCAGAGCCGAGCAGGCGGCTAAGGGGCCGGGTGTCCAGGTGGAGGGCTGGTGAGGGGGTGGAAGGGGTGGGAGAGCAGGAGCTTTCTTGGAGGATAGGGTGAGCTGTATCTCGACGCCAGAGGAGACAGCCCCAGACTGGTCCCAGCTGCTCCAGCTATGTTGTTTAGACTCCGGGATTTTGCACAGCCTTGATGAAGAAAAGGCACATGGGTCAGAGGGCCGTGGCTCCTCGCTGAGCAGCTCCATGGGATCCATGCTCGGGGGGACCCTGTGGGGCATGTGGCCCCACGCTGGTTGAGGGATCTGGCCCGCCCGGGGAAGGCTCCCTGACTTTCCCTGACTTCCAGGTCATCTGGGCTCCAAGGACAGACCTCAGGGCCCCACAGCTGATCTCTGCCCTGTCACTGTCCCCAGGTAAATTCCCTTCCAGCCACGCAAAGACCCCATAGCCTCCAGCAGCCTTCTTCTCCATCCTAAGCAGCCCTGATCAGCATCGGTCCCCTTCCTCCCAGGAAGTTCACACTGACACTCGGGCAGCTGGGGGGTTAACCATGGGGTCTGCTCCCATGGCCGAAGGAGCCCCAGGCTCCCCGCTCCACGTACTACAAGGAGCCTGAGCGCAGAGAAAGGAGGCATGGTCTGGCACGGGGAAAGTTGCCGGGTGCTTACTGGGAGTTTGGCAATGCTAATTGCCACGCTTGCTTAGCAGGGCCTGTTTCCCAGCAACCCACCTGTTCCTTTTCGAAGGTCACTCTAATTGGCTGAGCTACATGCTTGTTGCCAAGAAGCAGTGTGGAGGCATCTTGAAAATAAAACAGCCGGGGCCACACAAGCACCCAGAGGGGTCTGGCGTGGCGTGCGATCCAGACTCTCCCGCTCATGCACACGCACGTGTAACCCCTGGCCTGGGTGTGACCCACTCCCCAGGACCTCATGGTCCCTCTTGACTCGCACCCTCGCAGCCTCTTCCACGCTGCCACCGAGCCCCTCACAATACCGGCATGAAAACTGGGGTGCTAGACACTCGGCCCAAGTCCTACACGGGCGGTGGGGTCGCCCCTGCCCCGCGATCTGGGCCGACGGTTAGCGTGCTCCGGCCAAAGCCAGTCTCTGGCTTTGAACCAGGACACGGTAGAAGCCTGTGTGTGTTTGTGTTCGGGGGCACATCCAGAGCCCAAGGACTGGGGCACACAGAGGATGGGGTGACCAGAGGGACACAGGAGACGGTGTGAGTGGTCTGAGTACCTCTGGGCCATCTCCTTCCAGCTGCCAGATGGCTGCTCCCACTGCCACCACCCAATAGGACATCTGTCCAGAGCGGGACACACACCCCTCAGGGCCTGGTTAGGGTCAGGATGCCCTGGGGATCCTGTGGGGACAGGGGCTGGGAAGGTGCCCTGCAGGCTGGGATGGGCAGGTCAGGGGACATCCTTGGGGGGGGACAGAGGTGTCACAGTCCCTGCCCCACCTCACTCGACCCAGATTTGGTCTGGAGTTTGGGGCTAGTGAAAGTTTGGCAGGGGTGGGAGGGTGGCAAATCTGGATTAAAAAAGGGCAGGTTAAGAAGTGGCCTGAGAATCAAGGGATAAGCTGTTTTTTGCGGGGGTGAGAGTCAAGGTTTATCCCTGAACTATGTGTTTAGGTGGGTTATGTCACAGGAACGAGGCACAAAAGACAAAAAAGAGATCAGGAACTGGGCAGGGGCACCTGCTGTTGAGACTCCTGTTCTCAGTCACTACCGGCCCTCAGGCATCCTCGGTCATTTCTGATCCCCTTTTGGCAGGCAAGGGGTCCCCAGCTCCGCCGCCCGGCTTCTGCCCTGCTCCTGCCGCAGCCTGGGGCCTGCTGATAGCCTTCCCTTACGGAGAGAATACGCTACCTCCCTGAACCCCCCGAATCCTTCAGGGCACATTTCAGAGGGATACATACTCTCTACCTACTCCTACCCTAATCCGCACCGCCTGGTCACCTTCTGGCTCTGCCTCAAGAAGCCTGCAGAGCTGGGGCGGCCCCTCCTGGGCTCCTGGACCCCCCCCCAAGCAGGATGGAGGAGATAGGGCGTGTGCCAGACTCTCTGAAGACCTCACCCGAGCTGCTTGTTCTTATCCTGACTCCTGAATGTTGCTGGCATCTCCTGGGACTACTTACTTGGGAAACCTTAGCTGTGTTTCAGGGAGGTCTAGGGAAAGTGTGGCGGTGACCCTGGGGAGCCAGGCCTCAAGGTCATAGTAGGAACCAGAGGGAGAGGTGGTGACAAAATAGAGGGCAAAGGCAGGGGCCCCTAATTTGGCATCCCCTTACCCTCCAGTGCTTGTCTTCCCCGTGGGCATCTGGGGTGGGGGGTGCTGGGCCCTGTGTGCCTCCGGGGGATACCCGAGGCCTTTCCAATCCAGGGACTAGGAGATCAGGGTACCCATCTTAAAAGCGGGGGCATGTCCAAGGCAGAGGAGATGGTGGCCAAGGCCTCAGGGGAGGTGGGGACCTCAAGTTTTGCAGGGGACACTGCGGAGACTTAGCTCCCTGGGGGCTCTCCACCTGCCCAGCCTGGGGAGCCATACCTTTCCGGACACTACCATCGGCACAGGCATAGTCCCCGGCGCTGAGCAGGAAGCAGGCGGCTGCCTTCTTGTTTTTGTCTCGGGGGCCAGAGCGTCGCAGGGCCCGGCGCTCCTCAGGGGTGGGGGCGGAGGCCAGGGGCTGGGTGAGGCCAGCTCCCTCCTCATCGGACAGCGCTGCGCCAGCATCACCATTCTGCTTGGAGTCTAAAGGGGGCAGACAGAAAGGAGGCTGTGTGAGGGGCTGCCCGGGCCTTGCTGGTGGGCTTGCCTGGGGTCTCTGATCCCGGACCTAGAGGGTCACTTCCCCAACCCAGGGGGCCCTGGCATCTGCCTGGGAGGGCTGGGGGCAGGGAGCAGGGGGCCCCGCTTCCCTCTCGGCCTTGGCCTAGCATCTTTCCCGGGACATGGAGCCACAGATACCCGAAGCAGGGGTTCCTAAAATCTGTCCGCTGTGGGCCGCCCCAGGGGATTAGCCCGAGGCAGGTGGCAGACTCCGCTTCCCTCTTGGGTCTGGCTCAGGCTGACACTTGGATGAGTCTGCATTCCCTCAGAGAACGCCTGGCTTGCAGGGATGAGGGCTGGCACTGCCAGGGTTAAACCAAGAAAGTGGCTTCCTCGGCTATCTCCCTGGGCCTCCTGAAGGCAGTTACTCTTATTCATCTGAGGCAGAGTGGAGTGCCTGAAGGATTCAGAGCCCTCTGCTAGGGGCTCACCTGTCTGGGGAAGACCCTGCACGGAAGAGGTTCCAGTGCGGCTTCTACAGCTGTGGGCTGCTAGCCCCAAGCCCTGGCCTCTGTCAGGCAGCTGCATGGGCGGGGGAGAGGGGGCTCAGCTCTGGAGAGGGGCCGGCTCGGTCTGAAGGCAGTGATATCGTCAATCGGCCATGAATGTCCTGACCGTGGCCAAGCGGTTAGGGTCAGGCTGCATGACTGATGGGGCCGTGGTAAGTGTGCACTGAGGAGCTCATGCAGGGCCTTGTCCACTCTAATACTGGGTTTCCCTCTGAGCTCTGAACGGGCCTCAGCGTACAGCTGAAATTCCCTGGGCACCGGCTGGAAGATTTACATTCAGGGATCAGGAAAGGGGGTACCACTTTGGTGGGGGAGAAGAGTCTCAGGGCTGCTGTTCCATCAAGGTCTCTGGAACACCCAGGCCCCCAAATGACCCCACGGACTAGCCCCAGCATAGATCCCAGGCCCCAACGAACAGGGCAAGTGAGTGTCTTGAGTCAGGCATCCCTACCCCCGGAAGGACGAGTGCTACTTTGCCCCCAGCGCTTGGCCAGAAGCTACTACCTTTGTCTCCTGGCCCACCCCCAGCTCCCGGATGGCCTGGCATCCAAGAGCTCCCCAGACTAGGAATGCCAGACCTCTCTCAGGAGCCCAACTCATACCTAACCCTTAGGTTCCAGCTCTCCCGCCTAACTCCAGGTTGCTGTGGGTTAAGCTGATTTCCTTTCCCATCTCTTGACTCAAGTGAAAGCAAGCTTTCCAAGGGTGGCCCTTCCCATCCTTGAAGAACAGGATCCAGGCCCTCAGGCCACCCCTTTCCAGGATGCAGATGCAATTTCTTCCACTCTTCCTTCTCCCCTGCCCCACTCTGTCTGGCTGTTCCCGCTTGGTTCCCTCCCATCCCATATTAAACCCTGAGCCTAGGACTCAATCTAGCTTGTGCTGAACAGAAGGCAGCCTCCCACTGCTGTTACGTTATCACATTTATTAGGCCAAGAGACATCAGACTCCAGTGTTTGGAAAGAAATGATTCATGCACTGACGCACCTTGGAAGAACAGCTGCCCCTGCTCTCTAGCTAAGAACGACAATGTCTGATGCTTGTAAAGCGGTTTTCACTTCTCAAAGTCCTCTCCTAGCTGTCGTTTGTTTGGGTCTCATCAACGTCTTGGGAGTAGATCATTCCCATTTACCAAGTGAGGAACAGAGAGGGTAAGCCTCAGGTCGCACAGCACAGTGGCCAAGATGGAATTGGGATTTACAGCCCTGTGCACTGCCCACCACAGCGTAAATTGGGTGAGACATTCACTCCCCAAACGCTGATGTTCAGGAAGCTACTGGAACACCAGCAGACAGAGACTGGGCCTCAATACTTTGCACTTCTAAAGGCACATCTCCTCCTCAGGGAAGCCCAGAGTAGTAAAGCACAACCCCAAATTCCAAGGGCTGAGGTTCATCTGGGGACTCCCTGGGCCACGGGGGAGAGGTGGCTTTTCTCCCCAACCCCCAATCTCACCTGCCCGTTTCTTCTCAACCATACCCTCTTCTGGGGCGGGGGGACTGGTGTCACTGTAGGTGCTGTCCCGGGGCGAGGTCTCCTCAGACTTGCAGTAAATGGGTGACTCAAGCTGGGGAGGCCGGGGCACATGCTTCTTTCTTTTCTTAGGCAGCTTCTGCTTGGCCATGGCCAGGGAATAGTACATGCCGAAGTTGTTGACAATGACCGGCACGGGCATGGCGATGGTGAGCACGCCAGCCAGTGCACACAGCGCCCCCACCAGCATGCCTGACCAGGTCTTGGGGTACATGTCCCCATAGCCCAGCGTCGTCATGGTGACCACTGCCCACCAGAAGCCGATGGGGATGTTCTTGAAGTCAGTGTGGTCGTTGCCCCGCGGGTCGGAGGGCCTGGCGCCAATGCGCTCAGCATAGTAGATCATGGTGGCGAAGATGAGCACCCCCAGGGCCAGGAAGATGATGAGCAGCAAGAACTCGTTGGTGCTGGCGCGCAGGGTGTGGCCCAGCACGCGCAAGCCCACGAAGTGGCGCGTGAGCTTGAAGATGCGCAGGATACGCACGAAGCGCACCACGCGCAGGAAGCCCAGCACGTCTCGGGCCGCCTTCGAGGACAGGCCACTCAGTCCCACCTCTAGGTAGAAGGGCAGGATGGCCACGAAATCGATGATGTTGAGCAGATTCTTGACGAAGTCCAGCGTGTCGGGGCAGCACACAATGCGCACCAGGAACTCCAGCGTAAACCACATCACGCACACCCCCTCGATGTATGTCAGGATGGGCTCTGTCTCCACCTCCCGCCGGAAGTGCACGCTGGTGGTGTTCCCCACCCGGTGGATCTCTGTCACGTTGCGGTCGATGTTGAAGGCCTCATGGGTCTCCAGGCAGAAGGTGGTGATGGAGACCAGGATGAAGAAGAGGGAGGCGAAGGCCACCACCTGCGGGCGAGGAGG
>PITA01017674.1:0-31947 GCA_004023965.1 Spilogale gracilis | reverse complement strand
TACCTAGCTCAAGGCTCCTGCAGTCCCGTGTGCCTCAAAGCCTCCCAAACTGTAACCGGTATATAAGTCATCTGGGAATCTTGTCAAAATGTGATTCTGATTCAGGAGGTAAAGGGCAGGGCCTGTGGTTCTGCACTCCTAACCAACTCTCACGTGAGGCTGCTGGTCCCCTTGGAGGAACTACACTTTAAGACAGTTGTCCTCTAGGTGAGCCCCAGGACCAGCAGCAGCAGCATCTGGGAACTACCTAGAAATGCAAATTCTCGGGCCCTAGGTAAACCTACTGAATGAGAAATACTGGGGGCAGGATCCCCATAATCTGTTTTAACAAACCTTCCAGGTAATTCTAATGCACACTAAGTTCTGAGGTCTGCTTCAGTAAGAGATATGCCCAGAGACTGGGGGCTGGAGGGAATGACCCTTGGCCTCTTTCTGCTAGTTAAGTCTTTAAACTCTAGCCATGATCCCCCTCCTTAGGCCCCAAGTCCCAGCCCCTCTTCCCCACCTTCCAGTTTAGAATGTCCCAGCCAAGTGTCCAGACCATGAGAAGCGTGTGAAGGAAGACAGCATGCTCCATGGCAGGAGACAGGGGAGTCTGCTCAGAATCACCACCCCTCCCCCTTCCCGGCAACTGACATTTCTTGGGACACTGAGCTCCAAGAAAAAATAAACTACACCCATTGGTATCAGAGTGTGGCAGTGGCTGATCCAGACAGCTGCTGGGATCTCAGCTAGAATGATGACAGCAGCACGCGGCAGAGGTTTAAGTGTCCAATCATTATGAATGGAGAGGAAATGTCTGTGTAGTAACACCAATTACGGAGCCTTCATCTGTCATTCACCGCTGTCAGGGTACCTGTTGCCGAGGTCTATGCCCTCTGTTGCTGCCGGTACTCCTGAGCAGAGGGCTGTGCTTCAGACAGGTGCATGAGGAAGGACTACGGCCCCATGACCACTTGCAACACCCACACCAGCCCCATCCTGATTTCCACCTGCCATGGCATCGCCTCCTGTCTAATGGTGCCTCTCGGAGATGTTTTGCTCCCTGACAGTCTGCACTGGGAGGGAGAGAAGGCATGGCTTGCTCTTACTACTGGCGAACACCAATGGGAGCTCCTACGAGGGGAGCTGGGAAAATGAAGAAGCAGCATCTCTGGGGCTTCCGAGGCAGGAGCAAGTCTGAGGAGAAAACGTGGGAACGAACATCCATTAGCTGTCTATTCTGTCCTGGCACAGCTGGGCAGTTGGTACATGTTACCACCTTCAGCCCCCTCCCCATGACCCTATGAGGCAAGCCTCATCATCTCATTTTATGGACAGGGAACTGAGCATTGGAGAGGTTCTGAGCTTGCCTGAGGTCACCCAGCCTGGAAGGGGTGGAAACGAGACTGGATTCAGCACAGTTTAACTTCAGAGGCTGTACCTTCTCTTTACTACACGTCTTCACCACCTCCCAGGCAGGATCAATTCACAGACCCAGGCCAGTCTCCTCTGAATCGTCAGCACTGCCCCCAGCCAGCTCCCTGATGACTGCTATTTCACCCTTAGAGATGTGTACCTTTGGCTTAAGACAGACACCCATCGCACACAAAGACCTCTTATTTACACTTGAACATGGGCAGGTTGATCCGATAGAGCGAGGAAGGAGAAGGGAGGTGACAGGCCACAGATAACACTTTCCCTCCTGGAACAACTTTGCCTGGAGCTTCTCCTGTCTGTTGCTTTCCTGTGAAGGTAAATTTCAACTTTCTTTTCTGACCTCATTTTGCTTCCCTAAGAAATGGGCCAGCTAGGCAATACAGGCGATGTGGGCCTTACACAAATGCATCCAGCTGTGGGCTCTCCATGGCCAGCCAGAGATGAACTGGTGGAGGGACCTGTCTGGTGACTGTAGGGATGCTGGGAGCCCAGAGTCCCAGCGCTGCCCTCTGATCCCCAGAAGCAGAGGAGGTTGGGGTAAGGGGTGGGGACAGCCTATCGTGGTTCTGCCAGGAAGCATGGGAAGCAGGAGCTGGCTCTCTCCGGGGAAAAGTTAGCCAGGAGAATTGGCCCACCTGGGAGCCGAGCGTGAAGTTAATTAGTGATTTGGAAAAACAAGTTCAGAAAGAGCTGCCAAGGGGCTGAGCAGAGGGCACAGAGAGGGGGGAAGGGAGGGAGGGCCTTGTGCCCGGTTCCTTCCTCCTCCCACAGTAGGGAGCAACTCCCTGAATTCCCGCAGTGTTCACTCACTTTTGCTGTGTTTTTAAAACACAGAACTCTTGTATCTGTTTACTCGTATCACTCACCTCCGCCCTCCCGGAAGATGGGGCAGGGAAAGGGTAGCCACCCACGTGTGCCCATTTCTCAGGGGCGGCAGATGCACAAGAGAGGGCAAATGACTGGCTCAGGATCGAACTGAGGCCAGGTCTCCTGCCTCTCAGCTCAGAGCTCTTTCCACCGGGCCCTCTGACCAAGCAAAACTGGGGATGGTCACTCTTCCTTGGTGACCCCTTCATGTGACCTGTCCAAGGTTGGCAGCTGGCGCCAGGCAGGCCCCAGAAAGCCATCCCTCCCTGAGGAGACAGACAGACCCGAGGCCAAGCTGTGACAGATGCAGGCATCTGGGCTCTGGCATGTTGCCCCAGGTGGGTCCCCAGCTTAGAGGTCCCCCTTCGGGACCCCAATTATTCCTTTCTCCCCTAAGTTCTTCCCAAACTGAATTATTTCCTAAGTAGTGGTCCTAAGCATACCTGATCAAGGCCCTTCCCCATGCCTTCCCCTCTGGGGGTAGGGACACTGCTTTCAACACTGCTTTTTTTCTCCCACTCTCTTGATTGAGGGCTTTTGGGACAAGAAAGGACCAAGGAAGGAGGCGGTGGCTGCAAACATCACCCCATTTAGGCATCAAGGCCTGGAGCTGGAGCCTTCCCAGCTGCCCTTGCGAGGCCATCCTCGACAGCTAGCAGGGCACACGGGCACCTCCTTCCCATCAGCCCCTGCCGAGCAGAGAGCAAGCACAAAGAGCTAAGGAGCCCTGGGGTCAGAAGCGCCCAGACCCCTCCCAGTGGCCCGGCCCCTCACTAGGTAAATAGGGTGCTTTGTACCTCTCACTACAAAATGGGCACAGCGCTGGAGCCCACCTGCTGGTGTAACTGTGGGTAAATGAGCTTCTAGTGGCAAGTATCAGGCACACAGTATATGCTCAGTAAGACAGTGACAGAGCTGAGGCGCGGGGGCCGCCACAGACCCCTGCTTGCCGCTTCCGAAAGCGGAGTCGGATTTGGAGCCAGAAAAATCACAAACTCCTTGCTTTCTAGAAGCACAGGGTCCTGGAAGCTCATCCCTTTCTGCTTTTTTACAACCAAAGAAACCAAGGCCAGGGGAGGAGTGAGTCGCCCTGGTTCCCAGGGCCGAAGCACTCAGTTCCTTCCACGGCCTGAGGACACAGGGCATAGATTCTGCTGGAAGACAAAACTGCAAAAGTGGAAAACCGCTTGTGTGAAGGCTGCAGGACAGTCTCACCACCCTGGACGGGAGACTTGCACCGGGAAACCTAGAGGAAAACTAGAGGTTCCTGTGCAGGAGAGTCTTGCTCCTTCCAGCTTCCTGCACCCTCTGGGCCCCCCTCATGGGCTGGTGCTATATCCTCTTGGGGACCCGCCGGTCTTGACACCTAGGTGTTTCTGCTGGTGGGTCAGCCCTGTTATTGGCTCCCTTTACTGAGCTCATCCTGAGATGGTTGGTGGTGAAAATCTAAATTCCCTCACTTCTGAGTCCAAGTTGGGCTCTGCTGCTGACTGCCTGAGAGACCTGCGGCAAAGTTCTGAACCTCTCTGAGCCTTTGGATCTTCGCCCACAGAATGGAATCTGAGTGCCTGCTAAGTGCCAGGCACTGTTCTGGGTGCTGGAGAATAACAGGAAACAAAACAAACACCCCTGCCCCTTAGGCCTTACATTCTAGTATCAGGAAACTGTCAACCAATTAGTAAAGTATGTTGTACATCAGGGCTCTAAGTGTTAGGAAGGAAAATAGAGTAAAGGAGTATGAGGGTAAGGGAAGTATCAGGTGATGAGGCACGGCCTCAGCCAAGGTGACATCTAAGCAGAGACCTGAAGGAGGGAGGGAGAGAGTTATGAGAAGATCCAGAAGAGCTCAAGAGGCAGAGAGAGCAGGCAGTGCAAAGGCCCTGGGGCTACAGTGTGCGTGATGTGTTGAGGGGTTGAGACTAGCACCCACGTGATAGGATTGTTTAAAGGATTACAAGGAACGGTATTTGTAAGACTCAGCACAGATCCTAGAGTGTCTCAGGAATCTGGCACAGGCTGGGTCGGGTTGGGGGGGTAGGGGGGAGGTGACAGACACCAGTCATTGGGAACTGAATACAATCAGCGGGGGCAGGGGAGGGGAGCCCAAGGAGAAAGGGCCAAGGAGACAGATGGACAGATAAACATAAGAAGACTCATGCCCAAAACCTATATTAAGGATGAAGTGTAGGAGAAGAGAAATTTGAGAACACAGCCAAAGACACTTGCAAAGGAAGATCTGTGGGGCGAGGAGCTGAAGCTTCCGGGGAAGTGAGATTCTAGGGCCCAGGCAGCCCTGGGGGCTCAGAGGCAGGGAAGGGGAGTCTGCCAGCAAAGGCATCTCACGGCTGTGCCTGGGCTCCTAAAATGAGGGCCTGCACTGTGAGATCCCGGCCCAGCCTAGAGACCCTTGCTCCTCTCCCTTCACAGGCTCCCCTAGGAGCAGACCCTGGCCCTGGGATCTCTCATTCTGCACCAGGGGCCAGAACCAGCCTTCACCCATGCCTACTTCCTGTTAAGCCAGCACATGGGGCTTCTCAGGACCTCTGGGGTGCCCAGAGCTGAGCAGTCCGGCACCAGAAGGAATTCAGTCCAGCCCAGCTCCTGGTCAAGAACTTACCCAGCCAAATGCAATTCCTGGCTATTGCCTATCCGTGTTCTATGCTGTCCTATCTCTGCCCAGGCTGGTCCCCTGGCTGGGAAATTCGTCCCTTCCCTAACTCTGCATGGTTAAGCGCTACCCACATTGAAAACTTATTTATTTATATATTTATTTATAGCCTGCCTCCTTCTAAAAATTATTTAAGGAGCTAAGTCATTATCCTGCAGGGCCTATCCAGCTTAGCTTCTGTTTCCTCGGGGAAGCTTTTGTGCCTGCCAACCCTCTCCCCCGCCTCGCCTCACCTCACATAGGGCTGGGATTTATTGCTTTCTTCTCGCACCCCTTCTTGGACTTCATTTTTTAAGGCTCCTGTGGCACCTCTCATGATGTTTTTTGTATCATTATTACTATCTCTTGTCACCTAATTTCCCCCAGCTGCCACCTAGTCCCCTTGGCCTAGCTCTCTTCAGGAACAGGGACCATGTCTGACTCATCTTATATTTATAGGGCCCGGCTTGGTGTCTGGCATGTGGTAAGTGCTCAATAAGTGTTTCCTGAAGGACTGGAGCCAAGGTGACTGCCTGCTTCCTCTCCTGGTCCCGGGGAGCCTGTCACAGGGAGCCGTGGCCTGCCCCGCTGACTGGGGCTAGAGATGACAGGTGTGCCCAGCACTACCTCCGGGCACGTGGGCTCTCAGCCTCTGTGGCTTATCGGGGTGGGCCAAGACCACTGCCTGGTGGAGCCCCATGCCAGGGGCTGGGTCACCATCACCCAGCGGGGAGCTGGGCCACAGGTTGCGGTCGGCTGGCTGCCCCAGAACGCGGATGGCATGAGCGCCCTGGTGCCCGGCCTGCCAAGCCAGCACTGTCCACGGGTGGAGGCCGGGGGGGGGTGCCGGGGGACTCCCTGTTCCCCTGCTGTGTTCCTGCTTGTTCTTCCCCCATCTCCCCAAAATAGCCTGTTTATTTTAGCCCCTCCCCCACCCTACACCCCACCCCAAATGGTGACAAAAAGAAACACCTCATTATCCGGAGACAAGATGTTCGGAGGCAAATGTTGGTCTGTTCAGAACAAAAAAGAAAAACACAAAACAAACCCAGGAGGAGACTGGGAGGCCGCCTCAGGGTAGGTCAGCCGCAGGCTTGCAGACATGGCCTGACATCCCTCCCCTGCTCCCCAGAAGGCACGTGCTGGCACTCCCTTCCTAGGGGGCTGGGGAAAGGGCATCCGGCCTTCCAGGCTTGGCTTCCTGACTCTCCCTAGCCCAGCGGGCTTGGGACCAGAGGGTCCTGCCCACAGACCAGCTAGTCCCAGGCAATGCCCAGGCCAGAAAAGCTGGGGGCCTTCAGAAGGGATGAGCAGGAACAGAGCTCCGCATTTCTTTCCAAGAAGGCCTCCATTTCCTTCCTCTGCCTGGGCCAGGGGACACCTAGGCTCCTCTCAGAACTAAGTCCCCTTTCTTTTTGTTAAAGTCCCACAGTGAGAAAAAAAAATAGAGTAAGCTCAAAGGCAAGCAATTCTAAGGAGTGAGGGGATGGGGGCTTTAGTCTGGAGGGAGAAGTGAGGGGACGAGTGACAGGAGAGCAGAAGGCCTCCCCAGGTAAACCCAGGTGAAAACCCAGCTCCAGCCGCGTCCCTGGGGCAACAGGGACCCATGGGTCACATCCTCTCCTCAGAAAGGAAACGTTAGGGAAAAGCTAACCCCAGGTGCAGATTTAGCCAAAGGAGAACAACTACCCTTGTCAATAGGGCTGATAACTGAGCCAAAGCCAGGCTCACTCCTGGGTCATCAAGAGATTGAGGGTAAGAGAAAGCAGTGCCCTGGAGTCCCATTCATCAGGCCTCCTGTCTGCTCTCAGGAAAAGAGGAAGGCTATTTTACCCCTCTCAATACTGCCCAAACCCATGCTAATCCCTCTTAGTCTGGGAAGCCACCTGGCTGCAGCAGAGCCTGGGACGATGGGCCCTGGGCAGGTGGGGACGGCGGATGGGACCAGCCCGCCCATCATGCCGGCTCCCAGGTCAGGCCACAGAAATGGAACCATGGGCGCAGCCACCATGGGCCTGGCCCCAGTGAGGGGAGCAGGGGTGAGCACCCCGGCCTGCCCGGAGCCCGCCTGATGGGGAATGGCTCTGCAGGCCAGGCCAGGAGGTAGGCACCATCAGCTCAGTTGACTTTCCGGACGGGGAGCGTGGCTCCGCTGTCCTCCTGGCCTTCAGTGAACGCCGCAAGCCCATAGCCGAGGCTGCAGGCCCCAAGTAGGGGAGGTATGCCCACAGACCTAGGGGTCGCTGCTGGAAGTAGGGAGGGCACAGCCCCAGAACCCCTATGCCTCAGGCCTCGAGGGGTAAGAGAGTCAGTGTCCCTTCTGATGTCCCCATCTGCCCCTGGCTTTTCTGATGTCACCCACAGGAGGTACAGACCCTCACAGCACCTTCCAGGCCAGAATAAGAAAACAAGCCACCTCTCCATCTGAAGAACAGCCACATTTGGTGGAAAGAACGTGTGGCCATCGGAGGAGGGGGTGCCTGGACTCCCAGTGGGCCACTATCGGGCTGTGTCATCTTGGGCAGGCTCTTTACCCTCTCACAGCCCCAGTCCACTAATCGGGGAGGATATCTCCACCCTAAGTTTACTGGGAGCTCTAGAGCTTAATGCAAAGTACAGGGAAGAGCAGTTAGGAATTTTTTTAGGTGATGTATTCCCACGTGTCTGTCCCAGGAACAGCTGAACCGAAGGGCTCGCCTCTGCCTTGTGCTCCTTAGCAGGAGGCAAATCCTCTTTTGGGACAAGTGCCATTAAGCTCCATACAGCTGTTCTCATCAGTATTCACAACCAGAAAGTTGGAAGCTAGGGAAGGTGTCACTTAAGTGTGTTTGACGACATCTAACGCCCCTGAATCCTGGTTTCTTCATTGCTTCCATACGAAGAATTAACCCTGCCTGGTCCCAGACTCCTGACCTCAACTGGAAGGCTGATGTGACTCCATATCAAAAGGACAAGCATTGTGGCCTCCTGGAGGAGAGAGCCCCCCATCTGGCCCACCCTGGGGTTTGTCGAGCAGAACATAAGCTCACCAATGACACAGTTCCTTGGAATACGAAAGAGAAGAACCAGAGAATGTGAAAAGTTTCCCAGAGACCCTAGAATGCTCAGAAATAGGACCTAGGTCTCCTAACCACCTCATCGCATTCCTGCCTCCCTGGCTTGGCCCCATTCCCCACATCTATGAAGCCAAAAGTACCCACTCCTTCCCTCACCCCAACTTGGAAAGACCCTGAATTATCTGCACCCGTCACTCTCCCCTAGCGCACATAGCCTCGAGCTGACACGAGGAGGGTCAGTGAGGTGCATGAGAAGTCCCCAGAACTCAGCAGACCCCGGCCCAGGCCTTCACCTTCTGAGGTGATCTCAGGACTGTAGAAGGAGAAACAGAGGCAGCTGGCCCCCCACTTCACTCTCAGTCCTGAGAAAGGCCTCTGCCCTCCAGGGGCTGCCTTGGGGGTGCCTGCTGCCCCAGCTTGTAGGCCTCCATCCGAGACACCTCTGTTCCTCCCAGGCAGGAACTGCACCTGCCCGATCTGGCACTGACACCAGTCAGGCCTCCCCTGGGTGGGGAAGTGGAACTTTTCCTTCCATGAGTAGCTTGAGGCCCAGTCCAGCAGGTGCTGGGGAGGGTGGCAGGGCTCTGAGACTCATTAACAGGACAACCTGGGATGCCAGAGGTGAGGACCAGCTTCCACAGCAAGACGCAGTCCCTAGAGCCAATACATGCTGCTCTTTCCTGTCTCCCAGACAGACCCCAGCCAGGCTCCAGACTGCCAACCGTGAAGTCAGACACTAGCCCCCAGGGCGCGCGCGCTCTCTCTCTCTTTTTTTAAAGAATCTAAAACCATCCTTCAGGGATTTTCTTTCCTTTAAAGCTATCCAATCGGATCTCCGCCCCTCTTTTACCTAAGGGAATTGGGAGAAACTGAACCGACTTGGAGGGGGTGGGAAGGGACTAGACCTTGCCTAGATCAACCTATGCCACCTCCCTCTTCCCCCATATACCCCTTTAAAGCAGTAGCCTGAACCAGGGCTTTCTGGGAAGCCAATCGGTGCTGCAGCAGGAAGAAAAGAAGTGGCAACAAATCTGGGATGGTGGCAGGCAGCCTGTGGCTGGCCACTGACCACGGGAGCCTGCAGCGCCCAGAACATTAGGCCCTTCCTGTCCAACTGAAGCCAGGCCATCCCAGGTGACCAGGAAGCTTTAGGGACATGGCATTGGGGCAAACATCTTGACTTATCTCCCTGAGAAAAAGGGTTCCCCAGATACCTGGATGAGAGACCTGGGTTCTGGTCCCAGCTCTGTCACCGGCTGAAGCTGGCGTCCCTTCTACAAAACTCATACTTCACAGCATACAGAGCTGCCCCAAGCACTTAAAGGAGGTGGCAGGCGCGGAAGGAGCTAACACAGCCGCTGGCCACAGAATAGCTTAACACACCGTTTTCTTGCCCCAAACCCTGCATGCCTCAGGCAGGAGGCAGGCCCTGTAGAGGAGTGGGGGGTCAATGAAGAGAGGCCGCCTGCACACAAAGAAGGAGCTGGAAGAGCTCAGCTAAGGGTACCCCACTCTCTCTGAGGGGATGCGGCAAAGCAGGCAGCTGGGATGAGATCTAAGTAGTAACTCAAGTGTGTGCAATCTCCTGGTGAGGCGTGCAGGGGTGGGGGCCGGTTGTGAGTGCCCTGGGGGCCCAGGGAAGCCGGAGGGAACTGGGAGGGCGGCAGAGGCAAGGTAAATCAGTCTCTGCCTGCTCCTCCCGGCCCGTATCCCCACCGCCAGGGGTCCCCTGGAACACCCGAGAGAAGACCCAGGCTCCTGCCACTCACCCTGGCCGCCCGAGAGGAGTAGGGATCCTCGAAGAGCGCCCACATGCGGGGCTGCCAGCCACGGCAGCCCCCGGACCCGGCACCGGGGCCTGAACCTCCCTCGTGGGGCCCCAGGCGCTGCAAGGCCAGCTCCCGCTCGTCGTCGCCGGCCTCGTCGCCTGTCCCCGCGCCACCGCCGCCTCCGTCCGGGCTCTCGAAGATGTCGAGCGCCTCTTCGGCATCGCGGTGTTGGCGGTAGGTCATCCAGCAGCAGGGCTCCACATCGGTCTCGTCGATGCCCCAGAACGTGAGCTCCTCCTCGAAGAGCGGCCCGCACACGTCGGCGGGGCAGTGCAGCTTGCCCGTGCGGTAGTAATTGAGCACGTAAGCAAAGACGCCCGGGTGCCGGTCGAAGAAGAACTCGCAGCTCCCTCCGCCGTTGCTGCCGCTGCTGCCTGCACCGCCACCATCGGACTCGGGGCGGCCCCCGCCGTCGGGATCCGCCAGCCAGGCGAGGCGGGTGCCCGGTAGGGTGCGCAGGGTGCTGCGGTAGGTCTCATGTCGCGTGCCGCCCACGTTGATGATGATCTTCTCCGACGCCTCGCCCTTGGCCATCTCCTCCTTCAGACATGTTTTGGACGGAGGCTTGTTCCCCGACTTGCGCCCACGGTAGGAGGAGACACACACCGAGCTGATCATAAGAAGCGCTGCGGGGCTTCGGCTTGGGGCGGCCGCTGCCCTCCAAACACCCTTCCCAAGGAGGCAGCGTCAGACGGGGGAGGGGGAGGAGGCGAGGAGGAGGCAGGAGGTGGTGGCGGCCCCCTCTGCGGCTTGGCCCTGCCCCTGCCCCCCCCCCCCCGGGACGCGGAGCAGGAGGAGTTGGGTTTCTCGGGTGCACAGGTGGTTGGGGTTTGGGCAGGCAGCTCCGACAAGGAGGCAGGGAGGGAAAAGGCGAGCTGAGGACCCAGGCGAGGGGCCCGGGGAGGCAGGGGCAAACACACACCTCCCCGGCTAGGACTGGACACTCAGACGCTCGGGCTCTGGACACGCCCCCTTCACCCCCAAAAGGCGACTTAGCGCACAGTCCAGGCGCACTGCGAGGGTCCCGGGCGCGCGCGCGCTCACACTCACAGGGGCCACCCTCCGGCTCTCCCAGACCGTGTCGAGTCCCGGGAGCGGCCGGCTTCCCCGCGGCGGCGGCAGCGCAGCAGCAACAAGTCCTCCGAGCGGCTGCCGGAGCCGGGCCGACGCTCTCAGGGCAGCGGGAGCTCCGCGGGCCCGGGGTGCTTGCGGTCAACACGCGGCGGCGGCTGCATGTGGCCTCTATCCCCCATTCATAAATCCAGCGCAGGGCACAGAAGGCAGGCGGGGCTGAGCCGAGCGCGGCGTTCAGGCGGGCGGGGGCTGCGCTGGGCGAGGTGGCCGCAGGAAAACAAGCGCGCCCGCAGGAGCGAGCCTCCGGTCCTGCGTCCGTGGCTCGGCAGCGGCTGGGAGCGGCGCTGGGCTGGCGCTGCGCAGCGGGGGCCGTGCTGGGGCGGGAGGGGGGGGCCTCAGACGGGGCGTCCTGCGCAGCGCCTAGTCTGGGGGGCGGAGCTGCTCCGGGGCGCCGGGTTCTGGGCTCCGGCGGCCGAGCGGCCAAGGACACCTGCAGGCTTCCCAGGCTGCGCGATCGGAAGCTTCAGCGCAGCGCCCCGGCGCCGGGCTCCTGCGATCTGGCGGCGCTGGGAGCCACGCCATCCGCGAGTCTGCCCATCTCCGGGCGAGGTGTCGGCCTTGGCTCGAGGCAGGAGGCTGGCGAAAGGTGGCCTAAGGGAAGGGGAGCCTTGACGCCGGCGGGCTGGGGCTCAAGGGGCTCTCGATCTCCCTCCCGCGATGATAGCGGATGCCACTCTCAGCTGGCGCCTTTTCCTCCCGGCCCCGCCTCGCCCGGGCGCGCCCTCCGCGGGGTGGGGTGGGGTGGGCGGGGCGCGGCGCGGGGCCGACCCGGCTCGCTGCAGGGCCCCGGCGGCAGAGCTCAGCCTTCTTCCGCGGAGCCGAGCC
The DNA here is from genome assembly GCA_004023965.1 of Spilogale gracilis. Taxonomy (NCBI): domain Eukaryota; kingdom Metazoa; phylum Chordata; class Mammalia; order Carnivora; family Mephitidae; genus Spilogale; species Spilogale gracilis. The sequence goes on along the minus strand of PITA01017674.1, from coordinate 20,170 downwards.
GAGCCGAGCCGAGGCGCGTAACCCCCTCGCCGCCAGCGCCCAGCCTGGCGCGCCGCCCCTGCGCGCCTCCGCTACCGTCTTCCCCCCGCCTCCCGCCCCCTTCGGCCCGGCTCCCCGCCTTCCCCGAGCCCGCAGCTCCTCCCACTGCAGCCTGGGTGACACCCAAGCGCTCTCAGCCCCTGACCTCTAACCCCCTCCCGCCCCTTTTGGCTGCTCTGGCCGCCCCCTCCCCACTATTGTTGCGGTTTCATTGCGGCGGACTGGTGGACCAGGAAGAAAGGGAGTGGAGAGACGGTTTCGCGAGGAGGAGGCTGCCCCCTCCCGTCCCAGACACGGTGTTGGGACTTCCTGACCACCCCGCCCCCATCTTGCGCTAGGCCCAACTAGGCCCAGGATGCCTGTGGTCTCGGTACTGTTTCTGTCACCATCACTGAAGCCCCCGCGGTGGAATGGAGGACGCGGGGGCCTTGCACAGAGAATCGGCTCCCGGTCTGGGTAGAAGAAAAACTGAGCTTTGGCACCTATGATTACGGAGTGCGAGGTCCTGAAAGATCATTAGGTTAAAGGCGTGGCTCCTCGATGCCCTGGATGCACCTGGAAAGTGTACCTGTGCCTGCCTTGAGACCCCCTCCTGGTTCTGTGTTGTTTTACACACTGCAGTTTGTCTCATCTCCTCTCTCTGACCCTGAGGTCTTCCAGACCTCACTGCTTTTTCATCTTGATGGCTCCCACAGCGCCTGCCTCTAAGAACCTGTTTGCTAAGTGATCGAGAAGCCACCATACCCAAAAACATTAGGTTCCAGCCCGATCTTACTGGCCTCATCCCAAGAGCAATTTCCAGATTCATTTGTTTTTATTTGCTTTTGAGTCCAGAGCCTCTTCTACATCTTTACATTAACCCCCACTTTTTTTTTTTTTACAGCTTGAGGCAGGCTCCATGTCCATCTGGATGCCAGTAAGGAGGATTTTAAGGCCCCACTACAAGGCGATGGACACATGGTCTGGACACCTGTGCACCACCCAACTTCCAGATCAGGCAGCACCTGGCTATACGGAATACAAGACAAGGGCCTGGGTGTGCTCCAGGGAAAAATTAAAAGCTCAATGCAACTGCAAAGAGTTGTCAGCAGAAATCTCATTAATGAGGTCAGAAAACCAAAGGGACCGTGGTCTTTGATGATCCGTACTAATATGCAGAGAAGGTGGGTGCCATCTTGGACTGCATCGAGAAACACGCACTTGCTGGCACCTCTTCTGTGCCCAGTTCCTGATGTCTGCATTTCAGAGTTTGGCTGGCGTTCAGTTTGCTGCAGCAAAGAAGAAATATCCCAAGTGTGACTGGGAAGAGAAGACCTGGGACTGGACAGCTGGAGAGAAAAAGAAAGAGCTATAGTAAGGGCTTTAAAGAACTGACTGTGATGAATGACTTTAACATGATATCCGGGTGTGTCCTGGAAGACTCCCCTGGGGTCTGTCCCACTTTGCATTTTTCAGGCTGGCTGAATTCAGTCATTCTAAGAGAAGGGAGAAACTGATGGGAGTGGGGTGGGAGGAACAGAAAAAACAACAACAATCCTAGTATCCCAGAGCTGAGTCATTTGTTCATTTAGTAAATATTTCTTGAGTACCTACTGTGTGCCAGAGGTGGTTCAAGCACTGGAAATCAAGGAATAAAACAGCCCTACCTGTCCCCGTCCCCCCAGATCCCAACAAATCTCTGCACTCTTGGTCCTTCCATTCTGCAGTGTTTGTGGATGGTGGTAAGCATGCGGGGAGATGGGTGGAGAGAGAAAGCTACCAGGCAAATAGAAGGCCTGGAGGTGGGGTGTAGGATCAAATAGTTGGGGCACCGGTAGGGGAAGCCAGGAAGAGTCAGAGAAAACAGAGAGCTCAGCCTGGGAGGGGCAGTGAGTCAAGGTTCAGGGGATGGGAGGGTCAGCACACTGACCAGCTCCTACAGATGGGAGCTCAGTCTCAGGCCAGAGGCCTCCACAGACGTCTTCTCTACCTGCTAAAGGTTTTATCCTAGAGCTCTGAACTAACCAGTAGCCTAGCCTTTCTGGAATCTTCTGGGAGCTTAAGAACATTGGAGCTGGCATCATAAGGCTCATCTGCATTAGTTCTCCATGTATGAAGCCACTCTATTTCCCCAGAGTGAAGGGTCCAGGACAGAGTACAGTGCGGCGGGCCGGCCAATGACAGCCTACTCGGGATGGGCAGGTGCTGCCCCCTGGTGGTGCTAGGAATCCCTGCTCCAGACTTCACCTCCACTCTGAGCTGTGGGAATGAAGAGAAAAGGGAGTTATTCCTGACAATTCCCAGCCTACTTCTCCCATTGGGGATTCTGCCTGCTCTTGCCCTTTCCCATTCCTCCAAGAGCCTGATAACCAGCAGGCTTAAGCAGGGTTGTGAAATAGCCACGGTTGGAAATTCCTAAATCCGCAAGCCTCTTTCCCTCCATTGTCGCCTTTTCTCCACCTCCCTTCCCGGGCCCGTGCTTTCATCTTGCAGTCAGAAAAGAGCACCTGTCTGGGTGCTAGTTACACTAAAGCAGCAGCCACAGTGGTTCCCCTCACCAGGAATAAAGTGTGGCGCAAGAATAGGAAAAGAGGACAACGTTTACTTCCAGAGTGACCCTGACGGGCTGGCAGACTCCTCAAATAAGGCCCTTCCTTGGTCTCTGAGAGCTGAGGTCGACCCTGCCCGCCCAAAGCTGGAGAGCCTGACATAAAGCCATTTGTCCTTCTCCTTTCCCTACTAGGGCTTGGAGGGGGGCTCAGCCACTTTGGGGGTGACAGGAGCCATCAGATATCCTCTCCATCTCCCCCTCTGGACTCTAGTTGTTTGGAGGGGTTCCCACCACAGCTGCAGGTCCCACAGCTGTCAAGCAAGGATCTCTCCGTTGATACTCACATTTCCCTTTTTTGGCATTCCAGCTCTAGCCAGAGACTGAGCCCTCGTCCCTAAGGCCTGGGTCAAGGAGCTGGCATCCTTTTCCAGCCTGCCCTGCTCCCCAGCCCAATTAATTGAATGCTTTATCAGCCATCATCACTGGGGGAAGGTGACAGAGCCTTTCTTTCACTCTCGTGGAGGCACTAAAGAGGAGAGCCAGAGGAGACTGGAAGGTTCCTGTTTGCTTATCAGTCCTTTGAACCCTGCCTCCCTCCCCCACCCGCAGGCAGCCTGTAGAGACTAACAGTGTCCAAATCAAATGCCCAGAGCCTTCCCAAGGAGGTCTGGGGAGAGTCCCGCATGGGGACAGCCCTCTGGGCCTTGTGGGGTCAGCTGTAGTGGTTCTGCACAGAGGCAGAAGGCAGGGTTGGGTGGCTCTGAAAATCCTAGTGAAGGTGTATTTGGGGCTCTGCGGAACTCAGGAGATGGATTCTGTTGTCGCAGCCCTTAAAGGGGAAAAGACCAGAAGGGTGCAGGCCACAAGCTCAGGCATGGCCAAGACTCAGAGCCTCGTAACTCATGGACTCAGAGTCACAAGGCTGGCAGGGACGGGAGCGCCAGCCCCCAGGTATGGTCTCCTTGAGAGATTTCAGGCCTAAGGAGCAGCAGTGAGCTCTGGGAGACTGAGCTGAGCCTGGGCTGGGACCAAGGGCAGAGAATGATGCGGGGTCCCAAGTGGCCTCTGCCTGTAGGACAGTATCCATGGGAGTCACCGGCCCAGGACCAGCTAAGTGGACCCTCAGAGCCCTCTTACTCAAAGCTGCTGGGATAGAGATGCAGTCTGCAACCGGAGACAGCACACTTATGTGTGTACACACACACACACACACACACACACTACCCAGCTGGCAGGACTCCTTGGCACTCAGCATTTCTCCATCTAGAAAAGTACAGATTCCTCCCACCTGGGCTAAATTCCAAGAAAACTGGTTCATTCCATTAGAGTGGTTTAATTAGTTCTGACGGTCCCAGCCCCCCTCCAGCAGTGTCCTGGGGAAAGGGGAAGCCTTCTCTGAAGACGCAGACCCAACATTGGCTCCTCTTGGATGCTCATGAAGCCCAGGAATCCTTCCCAGCTTGGGCAAGCCCTGGGAAGAACAGAGAGACCCAGAAGCCAGTCAGGCCTGATCCAGGGAGCCTCAGGGTGGATCTCCATGGAGGCTTTCCGCTCCGGCACTGTGGCTGGCACGGAGTAATCTCTCTCTCTCTCTCTTTTTTTTTTTTTTAATTTATTTTGCTTTATTTTTTCACTGTTCTAAGATTCATTGTTTATGCCCCACACCCAGTGCTCCATGTGCCTTCCTCAATACCCACCACCAGGCTCACCCACCTGCCACCCCCTGCCCTCCAAGATCCTCAGTTTGTTTCTGAGTCCAAAGTCTCTCGTGTTTTGTCTCCCTCCCCGATTTACCCCACTTCCCATTTCCCTTCCTTCTCCTACTGTCCTCCATATTACTCCTGATGCTCCACAAGTAAGTGAAACCATATGATACTTGACTTTCTCTGCTTGACTCATTTTCACGCAGCATAATCTCCTCCAATCCAGCCCATGTTGCCATAAAAGTTGGGTATTTATCCTTTCTGATGGAGGTATAATATTCCATTGTATATATGGACCACATCTTCTTTATCCATTCATCTGTTGAAGGGCACCTTGGCTCTTTCCACAGTTTGGAGATTGTGGCCATTGCTGCTATGAACATTGGGGTACATATGGCCCTTCTTTTCACTACATCTGTATCTTTGGGGTAAATACCCAGTAGTGCAATTGCAGGGTCATAGGGTAGCTCTATTTTTAATTTTTAAAGGAATCTCCACACTGTTTTCCAAAGCGGCTGCACCAACTTGCATTCCCACCAACAGTGTAAAAGGGTTCCCCTTTCTCCGCAGCCTCTCCAACACTTGTTGTTTCCTGACTTGTTCTTTTTGGCCATTCTGACTGGTGTAAGGTGGTATCTCAGTGTGCTTTTGATTTGAATTTCCCTGATAGCTAGTGATGATGAACATTTTTTCATGGGTCTGTTATGTCTTCTATGGAGACGTGCCTCTTCATGTCTCCTGCCCATTTTTTGATGTGATCATTTTCTTTTTGGATGTTGAGTTTGAGGAGTTCTTTATAGATCTTGGATATCAGCCCTTTGTCTGTAATGTCATTTGCGAATATCCTCTCCCATTCCGTGGGTTGCCTCTTTGTTTTGTTGACTGTTTCCTTTGCTGTGCAGAAGCTTTTTATTTTGATGAAGTCCCAGAAGTTCATTTTTCCTTTTGTTTCCTTTGCCTTTGGAGATGTGTCTTGAAAGAAGTTGCTGTGGCCGATGTCGAAGACGTTACTGGCACGGAATAATCTTAATAATGGTTTGTGGCTGAGTGACAGATGTAATCTTCTCCCCATTTCCCAGGCTTCCTCCCACATAGGACAATGTCAGTGATGAATGCCCCTGTGTGCCTGGCACCAGGAGGGTAATAACAATGGAGGGACGGTCCAAGTCAGATTATGAGTACCTATACGAGGTGGAGGCCCCCGCATGATCCTTATTTCTATATCCCCAGTGCTTAGCACAATCCTTAGGACTCAGAACGCTCAGTTCATGCTTGATGCTTGGAACCTGTGAGGTGGGATACAGTGAGGGGAAGGTAGAAGCCCTCCCAGTCAAAACTTGCTTTGCCTAGACTGGGAGTCAAGAAATCCAGGCGTCAGTCCTGGTTTCCCCCCTCTTTGCTTGTGGGAATTCTGGGTCGATCTCTTCCCTTCTCTGGGTCCCAGTTTCTCTGATTGTTCTAGAAGGAAGTTGGGCCAGATCGTCACTAAACTTCGTGTTCTGGTTACTATCGCTTTGAAGCAAATGACTCCCATAATATAGTGGTGTCAGGACGACGAGCATTTTATTTGGCTTAGGATACCCTGGGTCAGCAGGTCAGAAGGGCTCGGTTGGACAGTTCTGGCTTCGGGTCCCACCTATAGCTGCAGTCCGTGGGGGCTGCCGACCTCGCCAGCTCAGGGGGCCTGCATGTTCCCTGCAGCGCGCTCCCGTGGGACTGCGTGTTCCCTGCAGCGTGCTCCCGGCTTGCAGTTGATGACGGCTGTCAGCTGGGAGTCCAGCTGCACCCGACAACGGAAGTGTCTCCAAACACACGGCTCCTCTGGCCCAGGCGGTCTCGGGCCAGAGACTTCCTACATGGCGGCCGGGGTCCTCCAGAACCACTAGCCCTAGAATGCCAGGTAGAAGTGGCATGGCCTTTCCTAAGCTAGCCTCGGGAGGCACATAGCATCACTTCCGCTGTACTCTGTGGGTTACTGGAGACGTTTATTCACCCAGACTCAAGGGAAGGAGAATAGACTCCACTTGAGGTATTAAAGGATTGGGGCCATTTAAAAAAAAAAAAAAGGATTTTATTTATTTATTTGACAGAGAGAGAGCACAAGGAGGAGGGAGGAGGCAGAGGGAAAGGGAGAACCAGGCTCCCCGCTGAGCAGGGAGCCCTGGACTCTGTGCAGGGCTCCATGTGGGGCTCGATCCTAGAACCCTGAGATGATGACCTGAGCAGAAGGCAGATGCTTAACCAACTGAGGGATCCAGGTGCCCCCTGAGGCCATTTTTTTTAAAGCACCACAAATCCTTCCACTATCGCCCAAGCCCTGTGGGTGGGCTGAGGCTGTACAGCTGGCTGCAGCAGTTTGCTGGGGGGAGCAAGACAGTGTGCAGGATCAGTTATACTCTCTTCTTCGGAAACAATGTCTTCTCTCCCCTCCGTCCTTGTTTTTTTTTTTTTTGGGGGGGGGGGGTGTTGGGGCCGAAACCATCCTTTCTGAACAACCCGGTGAGAATGGCTCATTGCATAGGTGATGGGCCCCCCAGAATGAGACAGGTCTCACGGACTTACTCCAGTTGCAAAAAGGAAGGAAGCGAGTGTTCAATGAGTAGTCGTTGTATTTCAATATGGAAAGAATTCTGCACTGTATTCTACGAGGTATTCCAGAAGGAGTTCATTTTGCCCTCACAGCAATCTCTGCACAGAAGAGTTCTGATTGTCATCCTCTATTTACAGACTAGAGATGGAAGTCCAGAGGCTTGTGGCTTGCCCAAGGTCACAGTCAATGACAAAGCCATGATTCAAACCAAAGCATGCCACCTGGCCCAGGCAAACTCGAGGCAGAAGGAGCCCTTCTCAGGTCTCTTCCCACATGCCTTCCTCCCTGTCTGCTCTCTCTACCCACAGCCCCAGCTCAGCCACTCAACTCCCCATCAGAACAAATCTATTCTGCGCCCCAGTTTTGTGTCTGTAAGCTGATATTCCTCCAAAGAGAAAGCTCCCACCCAGATGCCAATGTTTGCAGATCCCTAGCACCTTGTGATAGGCCTGAGACACAGTCCATCACAAATTCTTTGACCTCCTTTCCCATCAGCAAGTGAGGTCTCTATGGCTACCCCTCCATTAACTCTGGGCAGATTCTGTGATCATAGAATGCAAGAGAAGTGGCATTGTGTCATTTTCCAGGCCCTCCTGATCCATCACTTAAGAAGTCTGGCCACTCAGAGATGCATTATGCTGGAGAAGCCGAGTGTGACACTCTTCTGGTGATAGTCCCAATGGAGCCCAGCCTGCCCACCTCTCTTACTGAGGTGTCTGTCAGCCATCGAGAGGAACGTGAGTGAGGCTGCATTGGGCCCTCTGGACCAGCTTCTCTGCAGCTTAACACCACTGAGTGACCTGGGTTTCCATCAGAAGAATCACTCAGACAAGCTCTGCATGAATCCCTTACCCCAAAACAGACAAGATACGATAAAATGGTTGCTTTATGCCAATAAGATCTGGGGTAACTTGATACACAGCAGCATGCATAATCTTGTCCAATTCATTCATTATAGCTATTTTACAGACTGGGACATTCAAGTTCAGGGGGATTAAATCACTTGCCCTAGGTCTCCGGGAGGCGGGGAGTCCAGCTCTCATTTGAACTTGAACTTGAATGACTTCATAGCTCCTTCACATCCACTGCTTCTTAGTGGGTCTATGTGCACTTCCTGGTGTGAGGGGGGGTAAACATTTCAACCAAAAACATATCCTTCATCCAAAGGATTGAATGAATTTACAAGGAGGGACATTTTCAGCACAGGGACTTTCTCGATTGAGATTTGGAGTCTGGGGACTGTGGGGAGTGGTGTTCCCTTCGGAAAACTCAGGACAACAGAAGACGATTTACTTATCTTTGTGCACCCATTGCTGGCACGGGACCTGTCACCGTGGATGCTTAATAAATGCTCGTTCAAGGGATAAACTAACCCACAAAAAGCGGAAGAGTTGGCGAGGAGGATAGGGATGGAAGATCTGGAGGGAAAGGTTTTCCTGCCATCTGGTGGTTATTTCTGGAACGACACTGTTTTCTTCTAAGGCGGGAGAAGGAAATGGAGGGCTGCTTGGGAGACCTTGGTTGTGGGAGCAGTACGGGGAGGGGCGGGGGGTAGGCAGCAGCTTTCCAGACTGGAGTAGGGTGCAGTAGGGGAGGCCTTACTTTCCACTGAAATTTGCAAAAGAGCAGAACTTAGAACGTGGCTCCTCGTGACCCCTCGAGCCCTTTGCCATCCCTCTCTTACCTCCCAGCCCCCAGCTCTTCTTCCCTGAGGTGAGTTTCCACCTGCACCCCACCCCCTGCCTTGAAGAGTGACAGGTAAGACCCTTCCTGCCACTAAGGCAGGATCTCCCCCACAAGGCCCTACAAGTACCAAGCACCTTCCTCATATCAGACAGAGCCTCATTCTCCTCACTTGGGAAAGCCCTGAGCACAAAACACCTCCCTCCAAAACTGTTCATGGGAGATTTTGTGTGTGGAGGACGTGGGCCCCAAGAAGGCCTGTTACAAGTGTATGTGTTGTTCAACACCCAGGACGACTCAGGAAAACAAACATGCATCCCTCTGCATTGTCCCCACACTCCTCAGGCAGCCGGCATCCCCAGCCCCACCGCTGACTCTCTGACGCACCCCCTCCCGCGCTTGTTCCCCAGAGCTTCTGCTGGGATCTCTGGCCTCCCTGTCCCCTCTCCCGGAGCCTGGGGCAGGTCAGAAAGGCAAGAGAGATTTGGTAAGAACAGACACTTTATTGTACACCATGGGAGGAAGGGGAAGAGAGGAAGGAGGGGATCTGGGGGTGACGATGCCTCATCCCCTCCCCTGGGCTGAGTGGTCTTGACCCAGGCTCTGGCCAGTCATGGGGCACGTGGACTTGAATTGTTCTAAACTTGCACCCGAACCAAAAGCGAAACCGGCTGTGTGTGCTTGGGTCTGTACAAAGCAGCGCTGGGGGCGAGGAGGGACCCTGGGCCCTTCTTCCCCAACCCCAGTCGTTAGGCTCCAGTGAGGGGGCAGGAGGCCCCTAGTTTCAGGGCCTAGTGGATGTTCGCAGAGTCAGGTGTGTCCCAACCTGTTGTCTCTTCTCCTTACCACCATGGGAGTACTCTGGTGGGGGGAGGGGCAATGCAGCTGCGAGGAGGGGCTGAAGGGGAGCCCCTGCCCATAATACTACAGGCCTGCTTAGGGGCCTGGCACCACGCAGCCTCCAGCCCCCAGCCTCAGCGGACGGCAGGTGACTCAGGAAGTCTTCTGGCACCAGGAAAGTGCAAGACCCCTCAGATTTATTGCTGGAGGGCAGAGGCCAACCCCTGCTGGTATCATCTGGAATTCTCTCCCTGCCCATCCCCTCCTGGATCTCAGGCTTCACGCTGCCTCAGTGGAGAGGGCTCCCTGAGCAAGACGCTGGTGACTGGGGCCGGAGAACAGGCAGGGCCAGGGACCAGGGGCCTCTTTGGGGCACGCTCTGCTCTGCCCTGCACTGAGTCCACTGTCCCCAGCCCAAAGCTAATAAGGGATGGGGACCCTGCACAGGGATGCGGCGGCCGGCCCCTCTCCGGGCCCTTCCTGCTCCTCCAGGGCATCCCATCAGGTGCCCCACCTGACTGCCTGCAGGCCTCGCCCTGCTCCCAGTCGCCCTGAGCAGTGAGGAGAGCAGCCTACGTCAGAAGCTCAGGGGAAGGGCAGCTGTTCCTTTCAGAACTCTCCCAGGATGGTCTCAAGGGCAAACGCCGGACAGAGTTGCTGCGAGCTGCTCTCCTGGGGTCTCACCATCTTAAGAAACCCAGTGCTTTTCCTCAGGACGAACTGCTCATGAGTCCAGTGGGAACAGAAGAGGTTAGCTAGAAAATGAGTTCAGGGGCTCTTCCCCCCACAAGCCCCTCCTTCTCTGCTTCTGACAAGCCCAGAGGTGTGAAGGCAATGAGTCACCAGCAAGAAACACCCGCCTTTCCCCACAGCACCCCGCCCCGAGGCCTCGCCTGACAGAGCTGAGAGGGGAAGGAGGCAGGGCAAGGGCAGTGTGGTCTTCAGCAACAGGTGAACACTGGGAGTCACAAGTCACCCTACACACACGCACACCCACATCTGCGCACATGCCACACACACACACACACACACACACGCGCGCACACGCCAAGCTCCAGGCCCTACGTCTAACACAGCAGAGGCACGGCAGGACGGGGCCTGGCCTACGGCAGAAGGCCGCAAGCATCCCCCGGTCCCTACGAACCGAGCAGACGGCCCGGCTCAGCCGCCCCGATGCAGGCTGGCCCGGCCACACACTACAAAATTAAAAATATATCAAATATACAATGAAAATAGATCTGTACAGCACTGAGGATGAAAATCGTCCAGCAGCCACGGTGTAATATTGGGTTTGTCACTTAAGAGCCTTTATACCTGCATGTGCAGATTGAATATACAATAGAAACAGAATATATAGACTATTTATAGTGGAGTGTCTCTCCCAGGCCTTGCTTTTCCTGCTGCTAAATCTGCTGGGATTGGGCATGGGGCCAGGTAAGCAATGTTAGGTGAGGGTGCCTAAGGCGGGATGTTGTGCCTCGAAGGCTCCTGTCTTTGGGGAGATGTGGGTCTCCTTCTCCCCTCACACTCGGAAAGGACAGGTGTGGCCGGAGGGCTGGAAATGGGAGTAGCCGTGGGGGAGGGATGCATCAAGGAAATGGAAGGGTAGGAGGGGAGCCAAGGGTCTGAGGGATGAAGGAGGGAACCCTGGGCCTCATCTGTCCTTCCTAGTGCTGAGAACCCTAGAAGAAGTCAGGACCTTCCATGAAGGGGCCCCGGCCTAGCACTGGGGCCCACAGCCACTGTGGCCGCCACAGCTCCCGCAGGGGGTGTTGTGCTGTCCTGGCCTGCCGGCCTGTCACCCAGGGCCACACACCATCCATCCGTCCTTCCGCCAGTCCACCCGTCACTCTACAGACACGATTTGCCAGCCAGGCTCTGACCCTCCCAGCCTGTGCTCTGAGGGCAGCCCTCTTCCGGGCAGGCCTCAGGTCAGGGGGGTGGCGGTGCTGGGGGCGCTGGGCCCCAGAGCAGAGACCCGGCCCTTCCTCTCGGCAGCCTCCAGTGTCCACAGCACGGCCTGTGCCCTCCCCACCACGGGCTGGGCATCTCGGGGAAGGTTCCCAAGGTTATTTGCACACGACGGGCACACCGCGCACAAGGAGAGTGAGCAGCAGCCCAAAGGGGCAGTGAAATTATCCGTCTTTCCCCAGGTGTAAGGTTTCCTGCGTATGAGCCCCTGAAATCCAGGGACCCCTATTCCAGGAGAGAAGCTGCCGCGAGCGAGGGAGTTGGGCCCCAAGTGAGAGAGGGAGTGTGCTTCACGATTGTGCTCCGAAGCATCTGAATTGTGCTGTGAACCATCAGGTGTTTTCTGGAAACCTCTCTGTGTACTGTCCCCTCCTCTCTCGAGGAAAGACGCACAGGCCACTACGTGAGCTCCCGGGTGGGGACAGAGAGGGCAGGCAAAGCTCGAGTGACAGTGGGGAAGCGTCCCGAGCAATCATCAGCCGCCCAGGCAGGATGTGGCAGGACACAGCCCGCCCCAGGTAGGGCCAAGGACATGGGGGCTTCCCGGAGCCTCGGGCTGAGGGACCTCCATGCTAGCCCCCTGCCACTTCCAAGCCCGGTGCCATCTGCCTCGCAAAACAAGAACTTGGGGACTTCTACAAGATTCCATTCCAAGTCCGAGCCCTGAGTCCCGGCACAATCGTCCCATGCCCAACCTTAAATGAGTCAGCCCCTGGGATGCATCACCCCTGGGGTAGATCAGTCAGCATCCCACCCAACCTGGTGCCTCTCACCAGCATGGAGGGATGCCCAGGTAACCTACAGGTGCTAGGTACAGAGAGAGGGTGCGGGGAGCGACCACTACAGGGGCCACTTGCTATCTTTCCTGTGCTGGGAATCAGGGCTTTTGGACTGTTCCGGTAAGCTGCAATTTGGTGATCTCAGGAGTTTAGAAGGGTTGGGAGCCTGCAGTGGAGACCGAGCTTCTCCCACCCCCTGCTCAGGTGTAGGGGGAAGCTGGCTGGGCCTGGGGTGGGGAATGCGGCAGGGCAGACCCCCTCTCCTTGGGCAGAGGGCCTGGCCGAGAAACAGAGCCAGAGGCTGGGACGAGCAGGCTGGATGGGCGTGGGGGGAGAGGCAGGCAGGGAGGGGCGGTGGTCACAGCTCCGACTCAGGGGTGCCGGCCAGGAGGTAGCTGCTCCCATAGCGTCCGTTGGGGTTGCCGCTGGTCTCTAGGGGGGACGTGCTGCCGGGCCCCAGGTAGGACCGGTGGGTGGGCATGGGGGACGGCGCCTCGCTGGGCACCTTGCTGAGGATGAAGCGGGTCTCATCGTTCTCCTCCAGGTTGGAGATGTCCTTCATCATGCGGCCCTTCTTGTAGGACACGGAGAGAGTGTTGGAGCCATCGGAGAGCAGGTGGAAGTGCCGTAGGACGAACACCACAGGGATGGGCAGGGTCGCCACGACAATGAGGGTGATCAGGAGCGCCATGGCCCAGTTGGGGAAGTACAGGTAACGCTCAGCAGCCTGGGGCGGGGGGAGGGGGAGGCAAGGGTGAGGGCTGTGACGAGCTCATCCTCCCAGGACCCCCAGGCCCTTCTCTTCCTGCTCTCACACCCTGCCCCCCCCCCCCCGCACCGTCCTGGCCAGGCAGCGGCAGAGATAGAGGCCATCATTGTCACTCCTTGAGTTAGCTGGTCACCTTGGTTAAGGGCTGCAGCTCCCCTGAGTCTCAGTTTCTACATCTGTAAAATGGGTGGGTGATTCTGCTCCACAGACATGGAGAGAGAACAGGGGTTAGCACTGGACAAGTGTGTCGACCTTCCTGAGTCTTGGTCCCCCCATGTGCCAGGGATAGTGCCACCTCTCTCTCCGGGCTGTTGGGAAGACAGACGCCCTGGCGGGGCCTGGCACACAGCAGCCACCCTCTGAGGGTTCATTTCCATTGCCTGTTGCATTAAAGTGACCCTGGGGCTTCAGGTCCCCCTCACCTCCTCCTTGATCCAGGCACTGTACCCGGGGGGTGTGACCCCCAGCTGGATGATGCTGGCCGTGGTGAGCACAGCCATACACAGGGGAGACACGAACTTCCACATGTAGAAGTAGAAGCGATAGGGCCGGAAGCCCAGCATCTCGGTCAGCTCCTGCATGAACCTGCCAGGAGCACAGACAGCCCGGCATTGGCATCCCCACTGCGCCTGCGCATTTCCCCACAACCGCCTCCTCCAGGAAGCCCTCACTGACCAGTCCCTCTCTCCCAGGCTCTTCCATTTTTCATATTCAGGGCTCCCAGTTTATTATTCGGTGGCCCAACTGGCCTCCGGGCAGGCTCTGGTGTCTCCTGCAACCCTCCTCTGAATACCTCACGTCACACCCCACCCGGGGATTTGTTAGAGTCCGCGGGACACGCCCGGCAGGCGGACAGGCACCCAGCCCCGCTCACACTGGCCGGGCTCTGGACTCCCCCTGCTGGAAACAAGGTGAAGTGCACTCCCCTCGTGTCCAGGGGGCCTTGACTTGGGGGTTTCTAACCTCAGAGTCAGCGGATGGGATGACCCTAACCACAGGCCGTGTATATGAATGTCATAAGGAAAAAAACATCTCTACTTGAATAACACCTAACTGAAATCTTGTGTTTCTTTCTACTGTAAATGCAAGCAACCCCAGCGGTGTTAGCAAGACCTGAGACTTTGTCACCAACTGATTAAATGACACAAATCTCCCTATCACATTACAACTGAGCCTACCTACAAACATCATTTATATTCATCACTATCTCACAATTACCATTATTATTACCCTAGCTAGATCTTCTGACTTTAACGCAGTAAAAATAATACATATACATTTTTTTAAAACTACCTATACATTATATCAGATTTTAAAACGGTATTTTTGCTGTTTTTCAATTTAACTCATTTCCTATATAATCCCATATTATTTTATTGTGTCCACTCAAAAATAATATTCTGAGAAGGCGTACAAGGGCTTCACTAGACTGCACAAGAGTCAGAACCCCTTTCAACCCTGGCTCCCAGGGCTGCTCCCATCCCACCACCAGTCCCCGCCTGCATTCTCATAGGAGGGAGATGGCTGTACCCAGGCCATGAGAGAGCCTGATTCTAAGACCCTGTCCAGACATCAGGAGAGCCCCGCGCCTTGCAGAGAGAGTGGGAGGGGCCTGGCCCTGAGGCTTCCCTGGCTCACAGATTTATTAAATGAGGAACGAGGCCAGGGGCTGACAGCAAGTGCAGCTCTGCCCTAAGCTCAGGCCACGAGACCCCATCCTTCCTTCCTGCTGACTTTTGTTACCCACCTGACCCCCACACTTCTGGCCCTAACCACACCTCCTCGTACCCCCCTATGTCGATCACCTGAAAACTGCCTCAGGCTGCTGAAGTTCAAGAAGTCTTTGAAGGTGGAGGTCTCCCAGATACCCACTAAGTGCTTAACAAACTTAACAAAACTCTGTGACAAGATCTGGGTCTCAGGTAAGGAGCCACGGTAATTTAAGTCACGGTAGGGTGATGCCAGGACCTGAACCCAGGAGACTCACGTGCTCAGTCTGGCTCTGCCTCTCACCAGCCGCGTGGCCTTGGGCAGTCATGTCCTCTCTCTGAGTCTCAGTTTCCCTAATGATCTCTGAGGGCACTTCCAGCTCTGACATTCTAACTCACAGAAGCAGCCCCGCGAACGCGGCCTTCTGACTCTCCAGGGGCTCAGAAGAGGACAGACCACTCCTCCCATCCGACCCCTTCCCCATGTCCCCCTTACTTCTTGGTTCCATAGATCCAAGCCACGGCAATGTTCTCAAGGATGACGATGACAGTAAGTGGAAGGGTGGCCGAGTAGTCATCAAACATAGTGACAAAGTAGTTTCCGGAGCGCTGAACGAACAACAGCCCCACGAAGAATGCAAAGACACAGCAGCCCACTACAGAGAGCCGGGAGGCCGGTGTGGGGGCACAGGTGCAGGGCAGGCGGAGCCTGGGGGGCTTGGGGGAGAACCCAGGCCCCTCCCTTCCCACCCCTCCTCCCCGAAGGCCTTCACGGCGGGAGGGATCCGATGCTGAGGTTGTGAGCTCTCGCTCCTTTAGGAGAAGAGCAGCCCAGGGCTGGGAGTGACAGAAGGAACAGGGTGCAGGTTGGCATGGGGAAGGACACCCCTGCCCAGGAGGGCTCAGCAGGCCCTCAGAGAGCGGGGCAAATGGCCTAAGGAAGAGGTCACCCCCCGACCCCACCCAGCTCAGGTTGGGTCCAGATTCCCAGACAGCCTTCTCCTGGCTCTTGAGTGCTCTTCTCTGGGAGGCAAGCCAGGCTCCAACTGCATCCCAGTGGGGGCAGCAGGGAGACTTCTCAGCATGGAGTCTAAGTCAGAGGCGCCTGTCGTCCCTGAGGGCAGTCCCCCAGGCCAGCGGGGGCTGCCGCAAAGAGTTACCTGTGAACATCTCCTTGGGCACCTTGAAGGTGTCAATGATGGGCGTGGTGATGCCGGCCATGGTCCCGATCATACTACCCAGGCCCAGGTTGATGAGCATCAGGAAGAACATGACAGACCAGAACGGGGAGGCGGGGAAGTGCGTCATGGCCTCGGTGAAGGCGATGAAGGCCAGCCCCGTGCCCTGCACAGACTGAGGGTGGGGTGGAGGGCGAGCGCTCAGCGAGGCTCATGCCACTCCTGGGCGCCCCCTGCCCCCTTATCTTTGGCCCTGGAGCTTTAAGAATAACTCTTTCCTCTTTCACAGGAATCCATGCCCTCGCCTAAATCCTCCTGTCTTTCGGCTAGTGGGTCTCAAACTTGAGTGGGTATCAGAATCTGCCCTACCCCAGGGAATAAGATACCAATTTAGAAGTTCACCTGTGGGATCTGGAAGCTGTAGGTTGTACAATGACCCCAGGTGATTCTGATGAAGATGCTCACGTTTAGAAATATGCCCTGCTCGAGACCTTCCTCCTCTAGGATGTCTTCCCTGAATGCTCCAGCCACAACTATGGGAGCTCCCAGCCCTGAGCTCCAGACTTTCCTGTAGTGGGCTCAGCCTCAGCTGCCTAATGGAACCACATCAGTACCTTTAGAACACCAATGCCTGGGCCTCACCCTGGAGACAGTGATTTGATTGGTCTGTGGGGAGAGCTGGGTATCTGGGTTTTAGTTAGTCTCCAGGTGGCTCTAACGGGAAGCTGAGAGAGAGAGCTACTGTGTTAAAGCTTGGGCCCCTGCTCATGGGGCACATGACCGCACACTGCCCATGGACATCACTTCTCCGTTGTCCTGTAAGGACCCGTGACTGTGAGGGAACACCTCCCCCAACTGTGTGAGTGTGTAACTCTTGTCATTTGGCTGTTACCAAGGTCCTATTGTATTAGAGAAACCACTACTGCCCTGGTATTCATACTGGCCTAGGGACCAAAGCGGGTGGACAGCAGAGGGCAAGCACGAACAAAAATGCTCATTTTCGGGGCGCCTGGGTGGCTCAGTTGGTTAAGCGACTGCCTTTGGCTCAGGTCATGATTCCAGCGACCCGGGATCGAGTCCCACATCGGGCTCCCTGCTCGGCAGGAAGCCTGCTTCTCCCTCTCTCACTCCCCTTGTTTGTGTTCCCTTTCTGGCTGTGTTTCTCTCTGTCAAATAAATAAATAAAATCTTAAAAAAAAAAAAGAAAAGAAAATGCTCATTTTCTGTGAGCCGCATGCAGAGCACGGTCACAAGGACACCACAATGACCTCCCCACCGCCACCCCAGAAACCCATTCCATGAATCTGAACATCATTCTGTACAATTCCCATGATTTCTGGGACAGATATCTCATCTCCTGGTAGAGACAGCCCACCCCCGGGCAGGAGTCTGGCTGATCCCTTTCTTCTCTCCTTCCCTGGATACAGCCACTGAGGCCCGCCGAGGCCCACCGAGGCCCACCTCTGGGTCCCACGTCCTCACAACTGCCATCCCGCCCAGCCAGGCCGGGAAGGGTGACCTATCCCACACCTTGTCCAGCTCGTCCTCCAGAAGGCAGGGGTCGAGGCCCAGGGAGGCGAAGCGGTCCTCCTTCACAGCCCTGATGACTTTGTACATCTCCGTGTAGTCCTTGGCCGTCAGGTGCGAGAAGTTGACATGGGGAGGGATGAGGTCTCGGCTCAGGACGTTGGTGTGGAGGTACCCCAGGATTTTCTCGGCATTCCTGCAGCACAAAGTGGAGAACACCAGGTAAAAAGGCAGGGGTGGGCATGGTCCCGGAGGCAGCTCCCAGACACCTAGGCAGGACCCCCCACGGGCCTCTCTGGTGGAGACATTTCTGAACCTGAGCCTGGCATCCAGGGCCGAGGACAGAGAGAGCTCCACCCGCCCCGCCAGGAGGATGGGGACTCTGCGTCTGTGGCCCACCTGTCCCTCCCGGATAAGACGGACGGGAGGAGGGACGCCACCTACTCGACCACACACTTCTCGTTCATGATGTTGGCCTTGAAGCCCAGCACGGCAAACACCACAAGCGTGGCCAGCACCGAGGTGAAGAAGTTAATGAAGGACACCAGCGCGGCATCGAAGTGGCAGTTGTTGTCTTGCTTGTTGTAGCTAGAGAAAGCGATGACGCCCCCGAAGCCCAGCCCCAGGGCGAAGAAGACCTGGGTGGCCGCCTCCCGCCACACCTGGGGGTCCAGCATCTTGTCCAGCTGTGGGGGGGGAGACCAGACACACACAGGTAACGGTTTCCCACCACATCCCTTTCCACGTGGCGGAGTGGAAAGCTGGGGCTGCGTGAACACGGCCATCCCCTCAACCTTCTGAGCTTCAGTTTCTCCATGTGCAGAAGAGGAATAATGAGAGTATTGACTTCAGAGGTTGGCTGCAAGGCTTAACATCAAATAAATGCTTTGTGCTTACTCAGTAACTTCTCACTTTTAACTGCCATCTTTGCTTACCATGGAGCTATTATACTGAGGAATAGTTTCAGGGCCATTAGATATGAGGCATAGTGCCCAACTCCAGGGAGTGTCATTCACTTGAATGCCTCCTAGTGTTCTGCAGTGTACAGCCTGTACAACGGTACCAGAGCACTAAGAACACCAATATTTCCCTGATACCCTCCCTCCACTTCAAACCATGAGAAAGGACACAAACTTCTCCCTCCTGCCCACCTGATATCCCGTGTGGGGGGTGGGGAGGAGAGAGACCAATGTTTATGCATACACATTGACATACTCCAGGTCACAGAAGGACTCTTCCCTCCTCCCTCCTACCCACCCAACTTGAAACACAGAACCCTGATACTTCCTGGAACAGGGAAGCCCCTGCCTGACGCCCCTATGTGCCCTCAGACCTGACAGAACCCTGAACCACACCAGTATATAGAGGGCAGGGGGCAATTCTTAAAGTGCTTTTCACATCTGTTTTCCTTTTACTATTTGCTCCTCAAGGCAGGGACCGTGGCTTGGACCCAGCACAGGGCTGTCGAGTCAGACAGACCTGCCTGGGTCTAAACCTGACTCCCATATTTAAATAGCTGAGAAGGGGGCACCTGGGTGGCTCAGTTGGTTAGGCGACTGCCTTTGGCTCAGGTCATGATCCCGGAGACCCGGGATCAAGTCCCACATCGGGCTCCCTGTTCGGCAGGAAGCCTGCTTCTCCCTCTCTCACTCCCCCTGCTTATGTTCTCTCTCTGGCTGTGTTTCTCTCTGTCAAATAAATAAAATCTTTTTTAAAAATAAATAATAAATAAATAGCTGAGAAGGCTTAGGAAAATGATAGTACCTGTTTTAGGAGGCTCAGTTTTCCCATCTGAAAAATGGGAGTAATAATACAGTTTCCCCCTCACAGTGACTGTGAGGATGAGATATGGCAGCAACAAGTAAAGCCCAGCACATAAGTAGCAAAACGAACCATGCCAAAGTGCCTCTGACCTAGTTGGGACAGGTTTATTTTTTGGTGAAGGGCGGGAAATATTATTCACATTTCAAAAGAGCAAACTGAGACCCCAAGGTGGAAATTCCAAGTGACGGAGCTGGTTGTTGGGACAGAGGAGTTGCTGAAGCACAGGTGGTCTGATGCAGCCCCCCTCTCCTGATGCCTCTACAGATGGAGTCCGAGGAGAAAGGGCAGATCTTGAGCATTGCCCCCTGGACCTCTGCTGCTGAGGTCCGCCCAAGTGACAGACCTGGGAAGCAAGGAGGCGCTAGAGAGTTCTCCATCCCTGCAGGTACCAGCCCTACCTGGTCCTGGCCTGGACCACCCCTCACTGTGTGCCTAAGGCTCGGTCCTTCCTGGGGCGCACAATCAGGCACCGGACTCAAAGCTCTGTTACAGCCACAACAGAGACCTACGACAGAGATCTACCCGCCCACCACGTCAGCAGCTCCTCAGGCATAGGAGGAGCCCCTCCACTAGCTTGGCAGACAGGGAAGAGGAGGACGATGGTAGTAGAGCCTTTAGGGTCAGTGTGCAAACGGAACCCTGGCCAGCAAGCATGCGTGCTCTAGGGGAGATTAAGGTCCTCCACCTTGCAGAAAATAAAGTCATCTCTGGTCCACCAAGAAAGCCCAGAAGCCAGACATTAAGGAGCCAACAGCCCTGACATCCATGAGAAGGCGACACACTCCCCATCCCCTCCTTCTCTGCGCACCCTCAGCAGTAACGTGTGGCCTCCCTGTAACTATGACTCATCCATGCAACACTGAGCACCTACTGTGGGCCGGACCTGGTGCTAGGTGATGGGGAGCCATAGTGAGCAAGTGCAGGCCAGGTCCCAGCTCCTGTGGAGCTGATGTTCTAATGGGAGAGACGGCCATTGTCATATGACCCTGCAAACAGATTCTGAATCATGAGTAAGCCAGGGGCTGTGC